>JAMPIV010018359.1:0-176753 GCA_024509875.1 Oreohelix idahoensis | reverse complement strand
TATCTATATAACAGCTCCATAAGTTGTGGTTTCACTCTATAATATAGTTTGCACGTTGCACCAGAAAATAGTGTTTCTATATCATCAACTGGTCGTACCTTTAGTTAATAGCAATTAACTATCAGTGAATCTGTGTACATCAATTTATATGATCAACTATATTATACAATAGTGCGTATGTCGATCAGCACAAAACCAAAAACCAGTTATACAGTATAGAACATGAAAACATTTGCCAGCGAAAAATTGAAATTAAATCAAATGAACGCTCATAAATAGTTAGATACGCAAGAGGATAACAAATTCAAATAAACGCCACAGTATTATAAATTATAAATTGAGACTAGAACTGAAAAGAATAGAATAGGGCTTTATTCTTTTAATGTGGTTCTAGACCAACAAATTACAACAAATCAAAACAACTAAAGAACAGAAGAATATTACCAAAAAACACACAGATGATGTAACTGACTTCACAGCCGTAACACTCAATAGCAACAGCTGTCCGCCCAACTTGGCACAAATTTTCAAATGAAGAATAAATGTGTTCACCTATGTAATATGACAGCACACACTCCCCCTACCATTTTGCGCACCCCTCTATATAATAGTTGGCAAGTGATTAACAGTGGCGCCCACAGCTAGCTCATAGCAGGGGGAATGACATGCCGAAGCACTGTATCTAGTTTGGGTTACTCAGAAGATATACTTCTACTGCCTCAGGGATGCGTGTCATTTCTTTATTGAAGGTCTTTACGTTTATAAATACAATAATGTATGCAATAAATAAGTATGGCCATCGGTTCTTTTGGCGCCAATATGAAAGTGTAAATAGAGTGTCTGCAGTAATGAATTGCTGTAAGTGAGAATGGACTTGGTTTACTCAGTTTTAACATGCCTATATAGATACAAGTACTGTAGCCAGTAACTTTATTAAACAAATACATTTCTGCGTCTAATTATTTTAATTCACACAGAAATAGTAAGCTCCTTCGTTGATTTTGAATGATAACAATCAATGTCAGGAACTTCTCAGTACTCTTCGCCTCAACCACTGCAAATATACATTTTTCTTTCGCCCAAACATTTCTCGTGTCAATATTCATCCAGTCCTGATGTGAAATGTTCTATGTTTCATCCAAGCTCGCGTGGTTTGTAACACTGTTAGTATGTATGAGCAAATGTCCAATGAACAGCTAAATGTCAAAAAACCGACTGACCTAGTTACTGCATACTCTCGACAGAAGGACAGGGTTTCAGACGGCTGAGCCCTGACATCACTGAGTTGAGTTTTGCTAATCTGTTACATGTATTTTGTGTGTCGTAACAGACCCGGCGATAAGGAAGAGACTCTGTCAGGTAGTTTACCGTTCGTGGTTTGGTAGCTTTAGCTGGGGTGTGCCTTTATATATTGAGATGTACTGGTATTGGGCTTGGTTCTAAATCATACTGGGACTAGTTGTTAGAAATCATGCTTTATTTGCTAAATGATGTAGTGGTATGGTCACTTCCTATCAGTGAGATATAAATGTAGATGTTGGGACTGGCGTTAGTTAGAGATAACGTAGAGGATTGATTAGTAAAGTCTTTGTGAAGAGCGCACTGATTGTGCTCAAGGATTGAAGTCATACAGCGTCAATCTCTGTCATGGAACGTGATGAGGCCTACGTCAAGAATGTGAGTGTAAAGCATGTGATGAGTGTTGTTCTGATTGTCAGTACGCAGATTAAAATGGTTGTTCTTGATTAGATTGATTCGATAGTGTTGACATGGTTGGTAGTACATCACTCATACTCAACACTGTTCGGAATTCAAGAAGTACTGGAACTAAGCGTGGTCTTTTAGTATTACATTAATGGCGACGCACACACGTTGGAGCATAGTACGTGTATGGTTACCAGGAACAATGTCGACATTGGGTAATGAATAATGTTTTGATCACAACGTGGAATATCATACTCGTAAGTTAGCATTCATGCTTGGCAGTAAGTGTTTGTATATTGGGAGCAATTCGCTAAATAAGCATTCAGCGTTCCATCTTGTGGTAAAGGATCGATCTGGCTTTACTGTACTGGGCACGTCAGCACCATAACATTACATAGAGTAAGGCTCGTCACTGGTAGAACCTAACCTCGGTACTAAGCTGGCATAGATTTTCCTGGGTTGGCACTAGGTATAATGTTGTCTATTATATATATATATATTTCAGTTATATAGGCCAATCCCAGACATGGGCTCCTTCTCTCACCAGTCTGATAGCAGTGGATCTCTTGGCTTCATTCGATGCAGATAGTACCTGGCATCCACTAATTTTCTAACTCGATAAATACAAAGTACTCTATGATTTTCAACTATGGTCGTTCTCTATCTCCGTGAGAGCTTCATCTTCAATTATTGAATATTGGATCCAAAATTAGTCTTTCTGTTAACAGGTCCCTCATTGCGGGCATCATGGTTTCTTCGCTGTAGACATGGTTATATTGATTAATTTTGCATATCTATCCAGTGCCTGTTACTTAGAAGGTTTGCGGTCGTAAGTTTTGATGCGATATTCTTTTTAAAATCGTACACGGTTGCATTCCTGCCCTCTTCATCAACAACGCTATTGGCGAATGCCAAGTTCATTATAAATTGTAGCGTCTCTGGGGGTTTTACCTTTTATCGCGAATATAACTTTTCCATTCCTTCGGCAAAAGAGAATAAACACTTCTGGCCGGTAAGGTAGATAAGTACATACAACATGTCTAAATAGATTATCACCTTTTCCCCTATCCTTATATAGATTCACTATTTCGCGCAAAAACGCCTGCTACAACGAAAATCCTCGGCATCCCTCACTGGATGACAGCACATTGCGATCACACCCTCTTTGCACTAGCGATACTTCCGCCTGCATAGCCTTTGATCCTGTTTCTAGCACGACATAATCCTCTAATTTTTAGTTCGACTAAAGAAATGCCAAATGATTTATCCATATATAAGGACAGACTCGTGACCTACATCATAAAAAACACTACGTATAAATTCAGGCCACTGAGATATACTGAATGCCTGAAAAAGAACAATCTATTCCTACCAGCCACTAGAAATAAATAGCAGCCTAGGCTAGAGTCGTCCTGCGGGCATTAGTCCTTAATGATGAAGAATTCGACCAGATACTATTTTCAAGGTGAAGCAATCCCAAAAATGAGCTTCTCTCTTAAGCACATTTAAAAGGGAACAATACTTCTTGACTTACAAAATATTTGCCTAGAACATAATAAGAATATAAATTGCTATTATATTGCAATGATAGTCGTACAAAATTGCCCTCATTACACGATTCCATCATATACTCTCTCTTTTGCCTCTTAGCCGCTCGACAGGAAACGCAGTCAGGTGGCCATCAACGCCTGGGCTTTACGTGGCGGTGTCTTGTAGGGACAAAACAAATTGATTCCACTTTGCCTCCGGTCGGTTGGGCCTTCTTTCCGTACAGTGACACCAAACTTCAGGTTCGTTTTCTTTTGCCCATCCTCAGGCCTATCCACAGTCCATCCTGCGCAAGTTGTTTTGGTTCAGGTCTTCGTCCTCTCTTTCGTTTTCCTTCAGGGCGCGTCAACCAATAGCATTGCTGTCACTTGGGATGGCGACATCAGGGGGTATCTTCACTAGGACTGATGGACCCAGACCAAGTTCCATCGTATCTGCCAGCCTATTGACGGTGTGCTTTGTCCTCTTGATCGACTACAAAGGTATAGCACGCGCATCTTGGTTGAGGTAGTTGGTATTTTTTTTTTTTTCGGCCAAAAGGTTAGAGTTGAATTTTTTCCCTCAGGGCATTTGCCTGGTGTGAATATAAGAGGACTCAATGTTTGACTATTTCCCTTATCTGTATGCCAACTCTCCAGCTCCTCTTCCGCACCGCAGAGAAGCACAGAAGAAAGCACCACAGCCTCTTGATACAATGCTATAACCTCGTGTGCACTGCTGCCCACATAGCCCAACAGGATCGAGGACCCCCAGGACGTGCTTAGCGGACCAAAGAAGGCTGTGCGCCCTTTCTTATCCCCACTCATTCCAAGGAATGTTGAGTGCGATATGTCTTCTTTTTACGCTCGTATTCGCAAAAAGTCACATGCTCCCCCCAGTTTTCAAATACACAGGTTAGTAAATTTTTAACAAACAAATATGTTTTTCAGTCTTTTTCTATCTATACATTTATCTAAAATATAATTTCATGTATTATAAGATTTATAAAAGCTATTCTGGTATCTTTACAATCAGTGCAGGACGTTTGCTTTATGCAATTGTGTCTTGAATGAGTTAGTATGGTTAATATAAGCTACAACTCACATGAACATCAAAAAGACATATTCCTAAGGTTCACTAATTGTATTGCTAAAAGATTGGACCATACAATTAAAGATGGAAGAAATAGTGAATGATGACTAGCCTCTATCACACTAAGCGATACAGACAGGTGCACCCTCACACAATACTAGATACGAATCATATGTAGGCGATATTTAATTCTCCATCATTGTGCCTAGGGTGGCGTCTATGAGAAACCCTATGCACTGATAATGGACAGACTGGGCAAATTGATACTTGGAGACTTCATAGGACAAGTAAAGACAAAAACATGAAACTACTAATAAGGTAAATGATGGATAAGTCTGGCAACATAGAATTATAATGTCCACATAGGATGGGTCAACCAGACCAGGACCGAGCGCCTTATCGACCCACGACACTCCAGAAATGCAGGGACACTTCCTCCTTATAATTATAAGCTAGTCAAAGCTAACAAACTAGCGAATGTAAAAATTTGGAAGTCCGTTACAGAGACCAAATCTCAGAATCATCCCCTGGGCACATTTATAAATAAACTCCAGCACATTGCATGGGCTGTAAAGGAAAATGTCATTCCTAAACCAGAACCAGATGGAAAACCCTAACTACTCAACTATAAAAAAGCAATATGGGGTAGCGTTTCCACTAAATAGAGACATCAGACTGTCTGGCGCCGAAAATGTGTGTGATGGAATTTTGGAATATAGAAAAGGTACATCTTGGGAATCAAATGATACTGAATCCTGGTGGTCGGTCAGACCACTCCAGAAAACACTCTGAGCAATGAAGGGACTCATTCGTTGACAAATAGACAAGCTGTAATAAATATTTACCAAATAAATATATTCCACGAGACTAGAAAAACCACATTAAGAAATAACAATGCTTTTTTAACCGAGAATTGAAGAAAACTGGTGGAAAGATAATCAAGAAAAAGCTTTGTACAGTAATTCATGAGAGAAGAGAGGAGCAAAAAGGGCCACATTCAACAAAAAATATATAGAAATTAACAAAACAGAATAAAGGAAGAATAACTAATGTGATGAGATGACCGAAACGTCTCTTTAAACTTATTAGGACTGCACAACTACAGAAATGATATGCACTTTCATCGAAATTAATATTTAAAGCCCAAAAGAACTCACTATCACTGGAATGTAGTTTATGCCGTGAAGTAGTCACTTAAAACCTAGCACTCATAGTGTTGAAAAGAGGAAGTATGGAAAAAAAGTTTCTATATGGTGCAATCATCTTAAGGGAAAACAGATATCCCTCAAGATAATACTAGATTTATTCCGATACAGAACACAGCATAAATACCAATGAGAAGGAAGAGCGACAACACAGATAATGGAGAAATAGGCTTAATGCCCTTGCCGAGTACTTTCTATCAATCAGGACGCTACACTCGGGAGAAAAAAGTACGTCTCTTAAGGAAGGGAAAATTGAGAGAGAAGGAAAGACTGGGGCTAGGTTACAGTTTTTATAAGATACATCCTACCAGACCTGATAGATCGAAAAAAACTATTTTTTAGATGATGATATAAGCTCGACGAGAGAAGAAGTTCATGGATGAGAGTTACGTGGCTATCTTAATGCAATAAAAGATAAAATCTTATATCAGGCGCTCAGGGAGAATGATTCAAGATATACTTAGTTATTGAATTCCTAAGAACCAGTACTGCAAAAATGGTAAAAAAAAAGAACTGTATTAAACTAATAGATTCCCACTTTTTATTTTATAATAAAAATACTGAGAGCTTAGGAATAAGATACCAAAAAGCATGGGGAAAAGTAGCTTATGATAGTACCCATCCTAAAATCCCAATAAGGAAGCCACGAAAGATGTAAGTTCCATATAGGGCCTATCTCGGCTTAACCATCACACAATAACAAACTAGAGCGAAAAATAAGTGTGAACAACATTGCTCTTGTTTTGAACCAACTAAAAGGGCATGTATAAATTCCTTATCCTAACCTGGAATAATTAATCTCAGTTAGTATAATAAGATTGCATCACTACCATATATCAACGATTACATTCTCAGTTTCAGAAGTGTCTTTTGAGAAGATAGAACGGTACAGTAGTACCAGCTTTGAAAGATTAGAAAACATGATTGTAAAGCTAGGGTGTCAAGAGAGGAAAAGAGAAAACAGTGCGCAGTTTGTTTTGTTCTAGACGTGTCTGCACCAGAGACAATATGATGTCAACATGCACGAATGTGGCTCGCAGGGAGATTGGTGCACGCTTTACAAAAATGGAAAAAAAGATTAGGCCATATTAAATGGTATAAAAACCTACTATAGAGGTATATAGCTCTAGTAAAAACTTTCTACATAAAGAACAGGTATTTTGACCATGAGGAACAAGGGTCATGTTGTGTTGGTAAAACAATTGATAAGCTTTATATATATATTGAATCACTCCAGTAATGGGAGATATTCCTCAGTGGAATCAGTGTATGACTTATTTATTCACCTACTACATGCCTTTCACATGCGTCGTTAACTATAGCTGGTAAATGAGACCTTAGCTGATGCAAAACTTAAATCGTATTTAACACAGACAATTATGAATTGCAAGGCTATTGTGTCCTGTCAAAGCCCATTGCACGACGCATAAAAAAACGATATCAGTTGCATTTGAGCGATCTAGAGAATTAAATGTGTACCATATGGACACCATGTGTTCAAAATGTACCCCCCCCACCCCCACCCTCATTTAATGGCACTAAATAGATCAAGAACAAATAGCTTTCCAGAGCGGTAATGAAACAACTGAAAAGTTGTGGGCTTCCCAAATTAATGTAAACAAAAAATTCCACAGTAGGTAGTGATTTTTTCAGCGCAAAGGTAAAATTTAGAAAAATTATAAAAAAAAAACAAAACAATAATCAATATAACCATTAGATGGACAGGAAATGTATTGTGTCCACTCAAATGCGCATATCAACAAGATATTTCTGGGAGTACAGTATACCTTTAGAATAAACTACTAAATTTATAATAAATCTAGTAGGTGACTGTGTGTGGGTAGATATTCATTGAATAAGCTATGATAGTAAATAACTCATGATCTTGAAAGATGTGGAGGACCCCTAACTATACTTATACTAAGGCAAATTTAGTTGCAACAAGGTTTAAATGAGTTCCATACTATGGCGGAGTGCACAGCAGAAGCCAATAAAATATATGTTAGGTTCTACAATAGTCTTTTCATCATAGGGAGCAGGATAACTGGATTATGCCTGCATAGTCATATGGACTCAGCTGCCAGCTGAGTGAGTCTTAATCATAATGATATAATAAAATATGGGGACTGGGACTCCAAAAATGCCGCCAATGAGAATCATTACAGGTTGCATGTGTATATTATATCGACACATGTCCAAGTAGAAGCGTTGAGAAGTGACGTTAGTTTTGGCATTACCTCCCACCTTGCTTCAAAGACGGGAGAGGGGAAAGAAATGGAGAAAAAAAAAATTATTGGAGTAATGAGTTTAGACACAAGGAAGTGAACCCACCCAAAGCACATAAAGCATTTGGTCCAAAAACCATCCAAGTGTATGGGGAGCCAGTCCCTCCTTTTCTTAAATAAAGATAGATATCCAACAGGGATGGTGAGGATTATGGAAATGAGAACGTGATAGACAGTAAGACTAACGCAGAGTGTGATTCGCAGAATACAGAAAACTACTCAAAACCACAATTGAAGATCATATAAGACTGTAGTTAGTAATAATAATTATATCAGACAAGCAAAATACCACGCCCTGGGAAATTAAAACCTCGAATCATTGACTACTTCAGCTTACGACCAAAGATGTCTGAAACAAAACACTAGAAGATAAGTGAGGAAGCCAAAGAATGATAGAAGTAGAAGGAAAGATTCATAGTGTATCATACTTAATTAAACAAAAGTTGAGAGTCCGCTCATTGTATGCACGTTTAATAATACTTCACTGATCGAGATCCTGAAGGGAGAGATAGTGGACAAAATATGGTATTGCCGGAGAGTTGTGTAATACCACAATGGGGAATAAATAAAAAATGTGCTAAAAGTTGTAGAAAACAGATAGGGGCTATTGAATTTTTACCGCAGGAGAATGGGTACATAAGGTCAGCATGTTGTCTTAAAAGTTTAGAACATGTAATCAGAATAGTAAAAGCCCTCCATAAACTGTTACGGATTTTTACAAGACTCAGTATTGCTTATGCATCAAGCTACAAGCACTAGAATCTCACCCTGGGTAAATGAGCCGGGCCATACAATAAAGGCAGGGGGAAATTCTGAGCAACTTTTATGTTACATTGCACTCTAGGACACAGACGGATTGTAGTGTGAGGCTAGTGTGGGTTCCAGCACACATTAGGTATTGTGGCTAATTGGCAAACGAAGAAGAACTGCGGGGCGATTATAGAGATCCATGGAACGCCAAGTATGGAAGAAGAAAGTGAAAGTGTTATGACTCTTACAATACAAAAGCAAATATAGGTATGTACTCATGATGTGGCAATAGGAGATGGTGTGAGTATCAGAAAGAGCCGCACTAGTGAAGGACAACGTATAGAACGAGGAATGGAAGAAAATGAATAAACATGGAAATGTATTTGAAGATGTGAAGAGCAGGACACGCGATTTCTAACGCTGTAGTGTATCTACAGTATCTACCAACAAAGGGAGTTGGCCAGTGCTCAGAAGAAGAATTATTTAGTACCATATGCAGACAATAAAAAAACTGTAGCGCGGGGCTGTTCCGTCTCTCGGATGAATGCCAAAGCATTTGCGCTGCCAGCATAATAATCTTCTTTATGGTTGAGAAGAGGACTAGAAGAACCACAACTGCCATAAGAATAATGTCAGGAAGAATGAGAAAAGTGACATAGACCACTACCTGATCCATGTAAAAAGTAAAGTTTAAAATAAGACTCTATGAAAACATAAATATGCATAGAATTATTAAAAACCTATAATAGAAATCACTATATAGACTTAGAACAGGTGATAAGGTTTTAAGTATAGATTGCACTAGAGATATGCCCAATCACTCACTTAGTAAGAGTATATACATAAAATCAAAGGATAGATCACCACATATAAGAGGGATGAGAGACTCCAGGAGAAGATCATCTACATCATACTCTATGAACTAGATAAATTAAGCTTGAGCAAGAACTAAACCAAAGCAAATTAACATAAAAAAAACTAACTGGTACTCATAGGACGACAAGGAAAGTACAATAAGGTTTTAAAAAAGTGACGACAATAACCTCAAAATGAACATAATAAATACTAATACAAATTTAAGTAACTGAGCCGTAAAAGACAATAGATTTATTTAAATGAACATCTCTACTACAAAAAAAAAAAAAAAAAACAAATTGGACAAAATACTAATATAAATAAAAATCTGTAACTGCAAAAAGACAAAAACATTATTTGATATAAAATTGGAATGACAAAATTAGTGATATAGTGTATATATGACACTAATATAATACCCCGGCTATGATTTGTAACCCAACCTTTTACAGGTTGAAACAGGGTAGACCAAGATGGAACGTATAGAGCGGCAACAATGAATCTGACTGTTTGAGGTGCCCCCGATCTCCACCCATTCAACTCATCAAAACAAAAAACAAACGAATGAGTATGGTTTTTCATATCGTATTTTGAATGTTGTTGAATTCGTTTAGTGGACAACAAAAGTTTGTTTTTTTTTGACAAGACGGCGGTATAACTGCTTAAATAAAATGTTGCCACAGACTTTGGACCATGTATGTAGTTTTTTTACTAGATCTGTATTGTGTTTTGTCTTCCGCCTTCTGAATACGAGGAGTGATCAGGGTACTTGTTTTTCTCTCAATATGAATGCGTACACTTACATCTGTCCTAGCTTTTTTATTTGAGATTCCTATTGAACAATTTTTTAATTACAATAAATGTAATGTTTTATCGCCGCAGTGGCACTGGAGCATTACTATATATATTTATATATTGTTTAAATGTACACCCCCCCCCCCCTGACATTTTTTTAGACGCTTATGTTCCATACTATTAAATTGTCGCGGCCTTGTTCTCCTAGACTCGGGCGTCGGACACGAACAACGAAAGAACTCGGGCAGTAGTCTCGATTCGGCTTCCGCAGCGCGACCTCCCTGAAAGAGTCGCGCTTCCCGAACCGCGTATCGTAACCCGAGTAATGCGACAAGAGAGCCGTGCAGATCGTCCGTGCTGCCCGTGGGTTATGGCGCCGCTCCCGAGACATAATTTCTTTAGTCGTACGTACTAAAAGTCTGGCTCTCGCTTATACGTGCCCAGGGAAAACCGCCCTCCGCCCCCCAGCATATAGATCGTAAGAAACGGTCAGAAGCGTCGCAGCATGTCGGCGCTCGAAAGATAATAGCGGAAAGCTAACGTAGCGAAAACGCCGAATTTGTCGCGCGTCCGGAATCTAACGTGTTTACTAGAACGCCCCCGCCGACGCGACGTCGTTCTAGACCTATGCCCGTAAGGAAAACGTGTGTCAACGTTGCAGCAGAGCGTACTTTCATAATATTAGTGCTATCAGTTGTTATCGCCTCCTGCACTAGCCCCACATTCGCTGATGTGCTACAGAATTTTAGAGAATTTAAATTTATCGCTACACCAAAGGAGGATAGGCACTCCAGCACTGGTGATGCGGGATTACCCCATTTCAGAACTGGGTAGGGCTATGCACAGGTCTAGATGGTATGAGTGTAAGCAGTCCGCTAGGAGCTTATGGCGCGTGCCCTTCGGGGGTGAAAGACGGACTAGTGGCATAATTCGATTGTGCTAATCTCTGGAGCGCGTTGTTATATAGTAACATTAAGGAATTGGACCCCCATCCCCAGACAATTAGTAGCATTTAGTCTGTAATGCACTAAGTGGCAGTTAGGATTTTTGAATGGGTATCGTTCCCGTTAAATTAAGATAGTATATTCAAAAAGGTAGTTGTTGAGGAGGTGTATAGAAGGTGTGTTCGAAGATATAACGCACCACGACCGTGTGTTGGGCACGATGTTGTGATGGTTTGTATGGCAATACGAGGGGCAAAAAAATTAAATCGTGGATTATAGATTTCTATCTTTTCCTACATCTATCGTTATTTGTATTAAAGCAAGCCACAGTGCTTGTGCCCTTGCAGTTTACTTGTCAGGTGCGTTCTTGGTTCGTTGGTTATTATCAATAATTGCCCCAGAGGCCCGCCAAACGATATAGTTGCTAACGTTTGGTATGCGCTTCTTGTTATTTGATCGGTCCGTTTTAATGAAAAGTATAGTCTTGTGATCGATTGTCCCCATACCTGGACACCAGTCGTGGATGAAAGGCCTCCAGCAGCCAGTAGCAGCATTGAAGTAAATTGATATTTTTGGGTATGTGAAATCTGGTGTTGTAGGATATGTTATTGATGATGTGTGTCAGTCAAATGAGGTGGTTTTTTGACATGAGAGCCATTTCAGAGTAACAGCCTCATTTTTTATTTTTGCAGCTAGCGATTGCCTTCGTGTAACCAACCATTGGTTTCTTTAGTGGTTGGTTCAGTTTTTGTGAATAGTTTAAAAAAATAATAAAAACTAAAAAACGTCTCATGCTGTAATTGGTGTTATACTTTGGTCGCCAGCTGGTAGACAGAGCCTCGGATAGGGTTACACATTGGACCGCCCTGGCAAGTTTGGCCAGGTGAGTGAAACAAACCAATAACAACGAGGAGTAGATTAGGGTGTGGGAATTTTTAGTGTGTTTGTTTTTTTTGTGCATTTTTTTATAAGGCCAGTTTTATTGTAACGACTATAATCAGGTTTCCTATAAAATAAGATTTGTTTTTTTTTGTTTGCCCAGAAAGAAGGAATTTCAGTTTTTTTGGTTGAGGCTAAAAACTAAATTTCAACGTTGGGGTATCTTGTGTTTTTTTTAAATTACAGATGAAAACATAAGAAATGAGCGATCTGTGAAAAGAGTAACCAGTTGGGAAAATTAAGGAATTTTTGTTTGTTGGGGAGGTGAGTGAGCGATTGGTAAAGACGGAAGATAGTGGGGTGTTGTGGGGGGGGGTGAATTCGAGGTTGGTATATTTAAAAGCCCATAATAAGCTTTGGTTTGATGTGCGCGCACCCAAGCGTTTTTTCTCTCCACTCGTTGACGGCGCAGCAGCATTCGCTTTTGATCGTATGTCAAGAATCTTTTTTTGTTTTAAGTGGAAAGGGATTGATGGGAAAAAAAGATTTATTACTGCTGGGGGGAGTGGGTGATGGAGGGAGGGAAAATTAGGTTGATATTTGAGTTTAGTTATTAAGAGAATTTAACGCTAGAATGTTTAATTTGATGGTTGTGTGGCCATATTTAATATGGTTTTCGTGTTTTAATGAGCAATAAAGTGCGAGCAGCGTTTTTTGGGGTTGGTTTATGCGTGCGCGGTTTAAAATAAAACATTTGTTTCTGAATTTGTATTTTTCTATTTTTTTGGTTGAATCTGGTTTTAATTTTTTTCTAATTTCAGTATTTTTTTTTTTTTTTTTTTCATAAATAGTTAAACCCGTTTTTTGTTGTGTTTATTTTTTTTTCGTCTTTTACGTTTGTTAGAGTATGCCGAGTATGTGATATTATTTTGCGATTTAGATAATTAGAAATGATTTTTATTATAATATAGCATTGTTAAAATCCATGTAGTGTTAGAGCGTTTTTTTTTTTCATTACTTGCAGTTCGATTTACACTTCCCATCCACCAACATTTGAAGGGGGAGAAAAATCAAGGCTTTAAGTTGAAGCCCTTCCGTAGCATGGTGTGTTTGTTTTTTTTTTTTTGTGATTGTTTACAGTTTTAGGCATATTTTTGAGTGGCAAATGCTACGATTGACGAAGTACGTTTAGTTTGTGCAATTTTGTTTAACGTATTTCAGTAAGCGTTGGGGCATCGCTTGGAACGTGAAAGACAGGAGATAAAGATTAACAAATTTCGATTATATTTATAAACGTGGAAATATTTGATTATCAATATTTATTAATTATTTTTTTTTTATAAGGAAGATTAAAGTTGCACTGAGATTTTTGGTAAGTTTAGTGTCCTCAATTTTGTTGTTTACATGGAATATAAAGCGCTGCCTTGTAACCCAAGCGGGGCTTTCGCAGCTCACTTGATAAGACACCAATCTTAGATGAGGGATGTTATTACCATTGTTCTAAAAATAAAGGGGACAGTCTGTCTTGTTACAGTATATAATGATTACATGTGTTTGTGAGGGTGGATTGAGTGTGTAAGTATTTTGTAATTTATAATAGAGTCGGAGCGTGCAAAAGCCCCAGATGTGAGGGCTCGGAACCCCACAAACAGAGGGAGGGCAGGTGTCGTTGAAGAAAGTCCAAAGAGGTGCACAAGTCTAGGGTTCGACCAGCGGCTTAGGGTGTCTATGAAATCTAGAACCTGTGGCTGGGGCAAAGTTTTTTTTATTTTATTGTTGTAGTTTTATTTTATATTTTTTTGTTGTGTTATTTTTTTATATATTTTATACCGCAATTTTTTTTAGTGACTTGTTAGCAGACGTTTTTTTTGTATGAGAAGTTTTTATTTTCTTTTTTGATTTTATTTTTTTAAGTAACGATTAAATAAAAAAAAAAATAACTGGCACTTATAATTTTTAAAAGGTTTATTTTATTTTTTTTTTTTTTTTCCAATGTGATTAGACAGGATGTTATGGCGATTAGACCTTTGTGGATTCTTTTTTCTCAGTTTGCCCTGGTATTTTTGGGTGGATTTTGAATGGGATTTTTTTATTTTTTTTAGACTATTTTTTTATTTTATGAGTCCTAGAATTTGTAATTAAAAGTTTTAGGTTCAGTCTGTTCTGAATTTTTTTTTTTTGTTTTTTTTTATTTTTTTAACTCTATTTTCCTGAGTTTTTTATATTTTTTATTTTTTTATGTTTTTTCAATGTTACTTTTATTAATTTTTTATATTTTTTTTTAGTTTTATTTCGCCATTTTTAAGGAGAAAAATTGTTATTAACACCTTATATATTGGTAGGGGTTATTTTTTTTTATAAAGTCATGATAATTTAGTATTTCTTAATATTGTTTTTTTTTTTGCACTCAGCAATGTTTTATATAAGCGTTTTTTTTTTTTTTACCATATTTTTAATTTTTTTTTTCAGTAATTTTTTTTATTTTATTTTAAAAGTAAAGTTTTTTTTTTTATTGTTTTAGCTAATTAAAGATAGTACCATTTTTATTTTAATCATTTTTAATTTATAAATTATTTTATGGTTATATATTTAACTATGTAAATTATTAAATTAAATTGGATTTTTTATAATTTTTTTTTTAATATCTGAGGGAATTTTTTTATTTTTTTTTACTTTTGTTTGTTGGTGTAAAACACCGGCCGGGCTGCATTGGTTGTTGGAAAGTATGATATTGGGCCAAATTAGTTTTTTGTACTCTGAGCACCTGGACATTGAGTTTTGAAATTACTTTTTATAGACAGAATTGGAAATTACAGAACCCAGAGAAATTATTTTATTAATTATTGGGGGGATATATTTATTGTAGCATATTAGTTGACATAAGACCAGGGGAAAGAAAAACCACATGGGTGTCTTCTTCAAGCTTGTATGCCATCTTTTGTACATGACTTGATTACTAGTTATTAAGACTTTAAAAATGTTTCTTTGTCAAAGGATTTTAGTGGGAAAGAAGTAGTGTCTGTTACGACATCCTTTTTATGACATAAATCAGTATCAGTTTCGTTATTTTGACATAATGCTGCAGGTTCAAACTAGAGGTGTTATCAAAGGGTATAGTTTTGTGATACCTGAGTTGAGGGTGTTGTGTGTGGGTATGATTTATGTTTGTGTGTTGTGATCTAGGGTTTAGTCACGATGGGAAAGTATGCTAGGTCGGTGAATTGGGGGAGGGGTGGTAACGGTCGTATGTGATTGTCCTTGGCAGTGAGTGAGTGCGTGGGAATTGGCGGCGGGGGGGAGGGGACAGACAGGATGAGGAGGGAGACAACTGACAGGGCAGATGTCATAATTCAAGCCTGAAGGGCTTAGTGTTATGTTAGGGTTTCTTGGTATTATATTCTATGTCTGCTGTATGATTCTATTTTTACATGAAGAGATTTAGCAAACATGTGTGTGTTTGCTAGAGTGGAATATAGTTATTGATAGGAAGTATTATTTTGAGCTATACTTGTTTCTATTCATTCATGATTCACATAATATTTTGTTTTATCGGACTCTTTCCGTGTGCAGATGGCAAGACGGACAGAACAGTTCACTTCTTGAAATTTGAAATTATATATTTGCACGGCATTGGTCTATGTTGTGGGACAACTATTTTCAAGTGTGTTAACTTGTATAAACAATCTATTATATTGGTGTTCAGTGGAGTACGTTTATAGATACAGATTAAAGTTTTGTATCTCGTATCTGTCAACTGGAGCATTTTATTTGATGATTTATCTGTTGGCCGTTATCACCCTTCTAGAACAGATTCTTTTACTTGGCTAATTTTGATGAACATTCCATTGGATTTAAACGCCACCAGATTAATTGGGGCCCCAAGCCGGTGGCATGAAGATGTTGTTATATACATGAGTAAGTATGAAAGAATGGAATGAAAAAGGGATAAGGTAGATCTGTAGCAGTAAGAAATGGATTAGGAATCATATAGATGATGAGATTGTTTGACGCAGAGAGGCGAAAAAAAATCGATTTTAGACCTGTGAAATTGGGTATAGGCTGTGACCCGCGATGGTGCCAGGACGAGAGAAGAAAAAAAACACGGGGAGAGAAGAAGCAAGAGAATGATGAAGAACGCAACTTACAATTTATAATGAAGTGGGAATAAGGAATAAAGTTGCATGATACGAAAATTGGAAATGATTGAAAACAGGAAGAAGATGAGTGCGCAAGAGAAGCTATTTAAGCTGATAGAACGCTTGAGAAAATTGTAAAAGAGGCTGTTACAGTAGCAAACACATGTTTAGGGGGATAACCCCGTAACGTGACAATAAAAATTCATTTTGGAGTGGAAAACTTCAAGATTCGTACACAAAAAGATGAACTTCACTTAAATGGTGAACAAGGTTGCGCCATAGAGGCGCAGAAGATAGGAAGAGGACCACCGAGAAACAGACTGAAGATAGAATTTTTTAGCAAGTTCGCTGTTGTACAGGTACCGATTTAGAATAGAGATGCCTTAATGATGTCTCAAGCCTGAGTGGTGTGGATAGTATGCGAGATTTAGAGAGCGTGTATTCTTTTTATACAAGCGTGTTATAAATGTTTCCATGTTGCTATTCCCTGTACCAAAAACATTCGTGTAAATCATTCTCTCTCTTAGACAACTTCTCACTTTCTACTGTCCTGTCCGTGTCGGGTGCAATTTATGATTTAATTTACCATATGGGAGAGCTTATCTTGAGGCAATTCGTTTTAGAAATCTACTTGTAGTAAGAAGTAGTGGAAACGCATTTATAATATAGTATTATTATTATAATGCTAGCTAGACAATGAAGTGGATGGAGTACACTTTTAGGTGAACGAAGTGGAGGAAACTTGAAGAAACTTATGGACGCTGTAAGTTGTAATTAGAATGAGTGATAGTCATGAGACTAGCTCTCTTTGTTTATTAAGATATTGGATCTCAAATATATCATGAGCTCTACCTGGTTTGAGATGAGTTTGGTGAGGGAAGGGCTTATCGGTGCCTAATACAACGCTGACTGGAGAAAAAGGAAATTGATACTAGCAAAACTAACCAAGGATTTCGGAGAAGTTCATCTCATCGATTAAAGTTTAACGATCCGGAGTATTAACATTGTTTACGCCCCCCCCCCCCCCGCTCAAGGGAGAGGGGGAAAACTACGGGGTGTTCCTAGAAGGATGGATAATAATGTATCTGCGAACCTCTAGTGACAAGTTCTAAGTCCTTTGTGTCTCATATATTGGTTTCGTCACTGACTGACAGTCAAATTATTAAATTCTAAAATATTTCTCATAAAGAGAAATTTTTAATGTCACATAACGACCCATAAGAGCCTTTATTAGTGTGTAGCTAGTGTGATGTAATGCACAAATATAGGACAAAAATAATTAGCAAGTTACAAATCGGCCAGTCTACAGTATTGGTAGCTATTATTGTTGAAGACTGTGTCAAAAGGTGGTTCTCTGGTCTCAAGGGGTGTAAAATAGAGGTTGAATATCCTTATTGCAAATGGAAATTAAATGTTTGCTATGCTGTTGGTTATATGTTTGCTTATTGCGGTGAGTTGGTGCCAGAATGAGCAATCTGGCCTTTTTTCTTCCATTTTGAATTGATTTTTAATTGGTGGCGCGCGTATACGTGTGAGAGGCTATCGAGGAGTTCACCCCGCCCCAATTGGCAACTGCAGTGTTAATTTCGTGTAACAAATTATGCTCTTGTGGGTCAGGGAGAAAGGAAAGTTCCAGAGGTGAATCTTTCATATCAGTTTTACGTGACGTTGTTTAGGAATATTACTTATTGTAAGTTATACTGAAGACATACTCATCGTTCAGCGCCATGTCAGTTTGCGACAGGTAAATCATGCAGAGTTGGCAAGAATGAAAGGGGTACGAAAGGGAACGTTCATTTTACAAAAACCAAGTCATAGGAAGTTACGAAACACTAGGACAGCACAGAGGATGAAGTCTATCGTGCTATTACCACAAAGGGGAGAAAATCCGTTTATTAATTTTCTGGTGTGGCCACATACAGGGTCATCTCTAAAAGAACCAAGATGTGGATTTTGTCATTGAGGTGTTAGTTAGGTGTGGTGTTAAAAGGGAAAATAAAATAAAACATTCCCACTTTAAATATGCTTCCAAAAATTTCAATCAAGACCTGATAATTTACAGTTTGTCTTTGATTCATGTCCTGAGGGGAACCTTACAAGTCGTCTTGCTTTAAAGCGGCGTTATTAACGAAGAACAATACCATTCTTTCCCTCATGTGTTCTTTTTGATTTACCATCACATTCCTCTTCAACCTACAGAAAAAGGGGGGGAAGTCCTGGAAAGATGTTTTCCTTGTATGCATCCTGGAAAGTACTATTCTTGATTACGATGTCGGGTAATCCAAGATGGAAGCTTACGTCGAAAGTCAGAAGTGTGTAATTTCTTAACTCAGTTCGGTTCCAGATGTACTATTACTGATCATTCCTGGAGGTATCAAGATAGAAAACAAATTACTCTCATTTTCTCATGTCGTCTATTAGAACTTAGAAGAGTGATCAGTACGGACTGTCCCTGCCCTTTCAGACTGTGACGAAAACATTGAACGCTCCTCTGAAGTCCATTGGCTCGCATGTTCCTGTGTCATCACAAGTCGTGGTGTGAGGGATATACTCGCATAATGAGGGGTATGATCTATTGAGACGAATACAACATGCATCCAGAAGCGCATATCAATAATCACGCAGTCTCCTTCTTAATTCACCCGTTATTGTCCTTTATTTCCAAAATATTACGGATGTCCGTCATTGGGAACGAATGGTGTGAAAAAGAGGTTGTTCAGTTCGGAAATTTTCATAGACTTGATCGTGCAGGCAATTGTGTCTTGTCATCAGTAGTTTGTACGTGTTATTCATTGATGCTCGGAGCTACCCATTGCCGGTGCTGATTTTTAGGAATGAGGACTTGATGAATATACTCAAGTCGTTTGGCCAAATTCTTCTGAGTCTACGTATTTTCAGGTAAATAACTTGATTTGTTCCCGAAGAAAGGGTATTGGCAAAATTCCACTCACAGAGGGCTCACAGAGTCAAAACCCGCGCTTTACACATTGCTGTAATGTTAGAAGTTGATGTGAAGACTTAGTCTCATTACTTGTAGAAGGAGATCTGGGAGAAAAGCAATAGATGTTTCCAACGACGGTGAGATTTGAGTTTCAGTGGAATCTTACTAGAATGTAGGATTATAGAGGCGTTGTTCGTTTCTTGGATTGATCGGTGAGATGAATGCTTCTTCTGCATTCTCTGTCTCCTATCTTCTTGACTCAGAACCGATCAGTTCAAAATGTCAGACATGTTATACTATTTACCGTACAGATATGTATATTACGTGACAGTCTCTTATCTTACTCACGGGAGAACGCACGCAGAATTGTAGGTTGACCTTGTTGTGAGTGCCAATAGACTCATCTGGTTGTCATCTAGTGAGACATTGTACTGAACGCTAATATGTCATACGATGTTTAGCTGCAATTCTTGGGAAGAACATATTGCTGGTTTTCAGGTCATTGCTCCAAACTCTACCGCTTTCATAATCTCCAGCAAAAACCTTGCGAAAATTCAGGGGAGTAAAAAACGGATGTGTTCAGATGAAAAAGACAATATTACTCTGTTTTATGAGAAATGAAGCCTAATGAGAGATGAGCTGTGTTTCATCGGATCTGTCTGAAAACCTGTGGATACTACTGTGTCACGTATCCTAAACCTCTCTTGACCGAGACAAAGAAGCAGGTTTCGCAAGTCTTTACTATACGAGGGTTTTTGCTGATTTCGCTACTTCCCACTAACAGATTTTATATAAGATGAGTTGAAGTGATCTATAGAATTTGTCCATCACGTCGCAGTCGCATTATTTTTAACTAGAAGAGGCTCTCCTAGAGTATTTGTTTTGTAAAAGCTATGGAATATGAAAATTGCGAAAAGAAATGAGCATGGTTATACACAGTTGAAAAAAAAAAATCTTTTTGTCTTTTCTTTCATCTAACCGACCCACCTAATTAATTACAAGCTACTTGCCTAACATCGCGAATTTACCAGTCATTCTCCAGCGAACGAACAATGGAAACATGCTGAACTCTTCGGGGAAGGATTTAGATGCCGGAAGGTGCCTGATGTGCGAGTAGAGATCTTGAATATATATAAATGGAGCAGAAATTCAAATCCAGTTTTGTATGTTAGTGTCACGAATTTACTCAAGAGTACTCGGAGTAGATTCAAGATGTCCAGGTTTCACCATCGCCAATATGAATCTGTGTACAGTTAGCGGACAAGAATGAATGATAGCGTGGTGTATTGAATTCCAAGCTCAAGACGATACTTTACGCGATTGGAGGTGCACAGTGTTTATGTTCGTCAAAGCTCGAACAAAAGGGCATTGGTTTCGAATTTAATCTATCTCATTTTGTAGCAAACTGCGTCTCAAAGTCTAGTCCATCACAGAGCCTACACAGAGTGGTTGTAAAGTAGGTATGCACAAGCAGAATTGTATGCTCTCCTTCATTACCGCGGAATGATTCTGGATGATTATAAGATTTTTCTATAACAGGTTTGCTGCAGGGTTGTTTTCGGTGACACATTATCCCATACTGTGCGTTTGTTTATCTCATGATTAGGGAGACAAAGCGTAATACAGTGGACAGTGAAACAGTGTATGTTACACAGGTGATAGTTATACTGAGTGCCAGTTCTTATGAACTTACTATTTTTCGGAGAAAAGACTTGACATATGGTAATGGTGGAAAACTACGTGAGTTACTGGCGATTAGAACATTTGAGGGTTTTTTCATTCATGGATTTTCTCAGATATTTAATTACAGAGTTTGAGAACATTTTTGGTACTCTTTATTATCGCGGTACTGTTTAATTGTCTCTCATATTATTTTTTTGTATATTAATTGCATATAGAGCATTCCACTACTACACTTAGGTTTATTATTGACATTCATGTGTTTATTATGATTATTATTTGACTTGTCAGGTCAGTGGTTGAGCGAAACTAATATATGACATGACTTAGACTGTCGCGAGAGGGGTTCGAAGATAAAATTTTTGCCATCACTTCTTGGAATGAAACAAAACCGGTTTTTTTAGTTTTCTCTTGAGGGGGAAGGGTAATAATGTTACACAATCTTTTTTGTTGCACCTCTTTAGTTTCGGTTTATTTATTGAATACGCTGCGGTGTTCAACTAGTACGTGTCACGGGAAGGGGGGAAATATGATTGATGAACTAGGGGCATGAGATGGGTGTGGATTTGTTAATGGTTGTGTCCTCAGTTGTGTAATTTGTGTAGTGTGATCTAGGGTTATAGTACCGGTTCGGGAATGTAAGTGTTAGGTCGTGATGGGGGGAAAACTGTCGAAGTGATTCGGCTAGTAAAGTGTGAGAGAGAATAGACACGTGTGTTTATGGGAAAAAACGGTTGCTGAGAGACACTTATCTGGGCTAAGTGATATTGTCCAAGTACGTCGGATCATGGCTATAGTTGGTGATGTGTTAGTTTCTTGTTGACGTACATTAATCATAATTCTATAGTGTCACTGTCTTGTACGATATCTCACTGTTCAATGGAGATTAGAGAACAATATTGTAGTACAAGTTAGGTCTGGTATTGTTGTGCAGTTGTAAGATATGAAAGATAGATTTATTGACTAAACAACGGAAGTATATTGAGCGTTGAGCATCTAATATGATTTCATTCATGATTTCAGTTAAATGTGGTGGTTAACGACTTCCGTGCGAGAGCGCAGAGATGGACACGAAAAAACAGTTCACTTCTTGAATTATTTATTGGACTGCATAGGTCCTATGTGTGGGACACTATTCAAGTGGTGTGTTAAACTTGAATAAACATCTTTTTTATATATTGGAGTACTTTGTTTATCGACAATAAAGTTTGTACTCATATCTGGCATGGAGTATTTATTTGATGTTGTACATGTGTGAGCGTTACACCTATAGACAGACTTACTTGGAATATTTATATGAACATACCATTGATATACGCATCACAGTGTCAAAAAAACTATGTTTGAAGTTTATTTGACCATGAACTAGGGGTTAAAACAAAACAAATTAAGAACGTAAACCTAATTTTTTAGTTTACCTTGCTGGAACTGAATATGAATTGAACATGTTTAGTTAGGGAAAGATCCGATATCCGTAAGTATGTTTTATGTGGGCATTGTAGTATGGACGCAATTTATATAGTGTGCCCAGGGGTTATCATAAATAGTGCACTGATCTACAAGTTCGAGCCAAAGGTGAACCTTGTAACCTTATTGTAAAGTAGTTCCATTCTTGCATAGTAATTATAAGGAAGTAATTGAAATCAGTATGCCTACTGTGTTGCATCATTGTTATTGTTTCATAAGTTGTCCAGAATCTGTGACTGAGCAACACAGTGGGTTAGCTGTTTTTGAGTGGAGACAGAAAGAATTCCTTCCTGTAGTGCGATGCCACAACCTGAAGATAAGATAGAAGCGTCTCTGTGCACTTAGATGATATCAAACTAGAACCTTCTCGCTTTAAAGCTTTACCCGTGAACTGTGTATCATCGCAAGCATTGCAATTGCAGATTTTATGTGATGAACTTAAAATGCAGCCGTTACACACTTCGACCAAGAATCTTAGATAATTGGGCCCTTTTCTCATATATAGGAATCTGACGTTTGATTGGTTGCAGAAATTTTTTTCAAGGTAGATGGTACTAAAATCTGGATAGACTGTGATGAGGTTTCTATTGTTGAGAGATTATTTATCATAATCTCATGGCCGACATTTATATGTTCTGTGAAAATAAGGTATATGAGATATGTAGTGAGATAGAGTGATGATATTATTGCATTCTCAGTAATTTGTCGGTTTTCGTTATGTTCCTGTATCATCAATAAGGAAGGAAATGTTGAGAATAGGTATGTACAGAGAAAATAGAAATTGTAAAAAAAGAATGATTAAAATGTCTATGAAAAACTTCAACGCTATGGTCGTTGTTAATTACTTATGATCATTTGAGGAGTTCAACTCTGTTAGGCAGTTGCTTTGGTTGTTCAGGCTTTGATTATCATTTTAGAGCTATTATATAGGTCTCGACATTTTACCCTAGGAACGTACTCGATTGTCAATCTCTCACTCTAACCTGTTACACCCATTGAATTAGGTGTAATATTTATGACATACGGGTTGTTGTGGGCTGTAAGGGTGTATACTTCTCAAAGTGGAGGATTAAGATGAATCGAGTTCCCTGGTTTATCGAGGTTATTTTTGAATCTGATTTAGCTCTGTTATCGTCGATTATTTTCCATTTTTTTCTAAGGGGGCTCGTTCGTTTGCACAGCTGACCGCTACAGTCTGTTTACTCAATGATTTGGTTTTTTTTTTGTTTTTGGTCGATTTGCGTCTTTACTAACCCGTCTTAATACTCGGCTCGGTTCGCGAAAATAATCCATGGGTTATTACTTAATGTCTAACCTGAATTGATTTTACGTTGAGACTTAGTGTTGCTCACATGTAACTTCCCCCCCTAAAAGCCCCACATCCCCTCCCCCACCCCCCCATCCTCACCCACCCCACTCCTCCCCTCTCCCCCCCCCCTTTGCCCCCCCCATGATGCCCCCCCCGCCCCCACCCACCCCCCCCACTTGCACACGACTCGCCGCCCCCTGACACTGCCCCCCCCCCCCCCCCCCCCCCTCCCCCCCCCCGTCCTCGTCCATTCAGGGCAAATACTCTCGATTTCGGACGGGTACCCCCATTTGCAGGCTGGGTTCGGCTTCAGGAGCCGCCCAAACTACCCTGGGTCGACGGGACACTCCCTTCTAATGTCCTCGCCAGGATAGTTCGCGAGTTTTAAATCAGAGTCGAAATAATCCCGCTCAATAGTCGAGACAGAATCTTCGAAAAAATATTCTCAAAAGCCGTCGCCCGGAGGTTTGATCCATGGGAATCTACACGCCTGTAGACTCTTTCGCGAGCTCGGTTCTCTTTGTTCTGTACTATCGAAACCAACAGATACGCTAGCACAGCGTAGCTTGCCCACAGTATTCTTAGTTTCTTACTACATTCAGAAATCCCCACCACATATATTGGGCGTCCCTGTCCGAGATTTTAAACTTTTCTTCGTAGTACTTATATTGAGTTGGCGTTGCTCACTCAGGGGTATTTTAAAAGTATAAATAAAATTAAAAAATAATTAGAGTGTTGAGTGCTTTGATAGTATCGCACAGGTGCCCAGTGTCTTTCCGACGTTTAGTTAGATATTGGTTAGTATGAAAGATATTTTAGAAGGTATTGATTTAACATACAACACTTGTCATATTGTTAATACAATAAGATGGCATAATTGGCCCAAGTTCAGATCTTGCTGCTGTGCCAGGCTGCAAAGGAAATGGGGATGAGGATTGTCGTGCGCTCAGAGCGTAAAGATGCGTTGTGTAAGCATGCTGAAGGTGGATTAAATTTCATTGAGTGAAGAGAGAGAGATGATGCTAGGGAAGCCAAGAAATCTAGAGGATGATTGGTTAGCTGAAGAAAAGCTGAAATTAGAGAAGTCTTTTGACTAGGTTAGCAGAAGAGAACGGTGAGAATTTTATTAGGAAGATGTAGGGAAACTTCAATGAGTGACGTTTGAGAAGGCTGGAGGGAGGACTGTGTAAAATCAATAAGTCGAGGCATATCTGGGGGGCTGCGCTATGATTAATTGTATGTATGTCTGAGAAGAAACTTGAGGCTGAGCGACTCGAAGGCGAAGAAAAACTTGAGGCTGAAAAAGGTGAGAAGTAGAAAAATAAAGAACGGTATTAACATGCTTGTAGGCTAGTAGAGACAAAGAAAAGAAGAAAAAGTAGGTTTGGGAGTGCTACTGTCTAGAAAGTGAAGGAGAGAAAGATGATTACAGGTGAGGCTGAAATAGAAGAATATACTACGGTTACTAAGGGATAACATGAGGGCGTACGACTCTTAAGGGAGTGTAGAACTGCAAGGGCCATGCTCTCTGAAATTAGAAAATAGCCCTTCATCCTCCGACTGTTTGTGGAAGCCAGGGATGCCTCCAAAACTCAAGCCATGAGGGTTTCATTTGGGACCAATTTGTGGAGAAAGATGGATGTAATTGAATGTTTTTAAGCCCGTTTTGAAAGATTTAGCTAGATCCATGTATGGGTTAGAAAAAGAAAGATGGGTGTCTGAAGGTATCACAGGGGCTTAGGGGAACCTTTATGAGGTATTTGCAAGACTGAGCCAAAAGAATGAATCAAGACCTGGAACTATGACATTTCTGTGTTAAAACAAGCTTCTTCTAGTTTAGGTATGAGAAGAACAGTGAATTTTATAGGAAAAAAAGTTTAGAAATATCAAACTGCTTGACTTGGGGAGAGGGCTTTATCACCAGGGTCTTGCACGACGATGGCGAGCGAATCATACCTGGAGAAATGGAAATCTGTCTCAGGGGGAATGGGGTGTGGGGATCTGGTTGGGGGGAAAGACCCAAGGATTTAAGGAGAAATGATTTATCGACTGGGCAGTCTAATGAGGAGTGCGTGTGGAATCTCCAGTGATCTGTAAGTAGAGAGTTTCTCAACGGAAGACAGGGTTCGCTGAGAATGACTGGGGGATGAGTCTTATGTAATTGTGCGCTGAAAAGATTTCAGGCCAAGCCCATGGTACTGATCGCTCAGACAGGCATAAAGAAGAAGGCCTATAGACCATGATAAAGTCCCCAAAACCCAAAACAAAATGTGAAATGCATAGGGAAAAGTTTAATAAAGGTTAAAGCTATTATTTTTTTTTGTGTATATGCAACGGCTTCTAACCAACGCGATATGTAAAATACCCGCAATTCAGTGAAAGAAAACTGATCTTCATCCGGCACAGGGGTACGTAAATAATGCTGTAAATGGAGATCGCAAAGATGGAAATCATGTCATACACCCCATAGTGTGTATAGAATTGAGCCTTACTACGCTTCGTGCTATGGGAAAACGGGGGAAGACAAGGGATTAAAGGTGAAAAACCGTTGAATCTGGGACAGGAGAGGCGCCAGGATAACCCTATCACCCCCCCCTCCCAGTGTGTGGGATGAAGAGGTTGTATGTAATAGGATGACGTGTCACAATTAGGGTGCCTTTATGATACACGGTTTATGAGGTACATTATGACTCCTGTCGAAGAGCTACTCACCTGGTTGCTCCTGTGTCCAGAATCAAATACACCACACGAAGTCAACATTGGAGATCCAAGGAGCAACCAAGGGACCAACCCGTAGCAACCAATGGACAACTTTTTCGTCATTGCTTGAATAAAATGTAAAAAAACTCGCTATGTGTGTCGGAAGAGTCAGTTTGTTATTATTGGTGATTAGAGCGTAAGCAGTGATATAATTGAATCCAATCTTACGCCTCTGAATATTGGGTGGTAGATTTTATTGTCAATTCTTGGGGGGAACCCCAAGAGACCCTGTGATCATGGCATGTACAGTGCACGAGATCAGGTTCACAGTCAAAGGAACGTGGTGGAGGATATTATAACCTATGTAAATACTGTCATCAACGAGGAGATGAGGAAGGCACAGACAAAGCGGCAGGATCGTGTCACGTCAAGCTCGGTTGGACTCTTTTTATAAAAATGGCCTAAATGCCATACACCCTCCAAACAAATGGAGAACTACTATTATGAGAGATATAAATTGATCTAATAGCAAGGCGTTGGAACTTGAATCCCAAAGGTGTGACCAACGGGGGACAGCAGAGGTTCTTCCCATCGTCACATAGCGAAAGGCGATTGTAGGGTACATTGGAGCAAGCGGGCGATGCGCGTCCCGAGAGACATTAGCGAGTCACTTTCATGGGTCAGCGATGTTTCGCTCCGGATCAGAGTTTACAGAATAGAACGGGAGTAATCAGTTTTGAGCCATCTTCAAATTCTAGTCCAGGATGGTTACCTAAATAGATTATACTGATCTTGCGATATGATTTAAATCATCTCGTTTATATTTCTGCAACGGGTAAAACATTCCTCGTAGTGCATTGTACGGCAGACATCCCTAATTCATAAATCTGTCGCGACTGAGTCTGGAGAAGAAGTGCCCATGTCGGTGGGATCCACGTAGGGTTTTCTAGAGACGGACAGTGAGACTTGCAAACAGACAACTTACTCTGAGCGCATAGCGCTCTCTCATACTGCAGATGGGAGAATTACACTCAACGAGGATAATGAGACACACGCTGCCGGTCTCACTCTAGTAGGCGTTCTAGTCAGATGTAGGTGAATGATATTAGTAGGGAAGCGTGACACGTCGCACATCATCACTACGAGAGTGTGTAGGGAATTCCGAGTTACATGCGCAGCGTATCGTGGCAGTATTGGTAGGATTATCACGTGGTGAGCGATGATTCAGAGCGGAGAGGAGTGTGGTCAAGTGTGAGAGCCTCTAGGAAATGGGCAAATGGACAGATAGCCGACTTTAGAGGCTGATGAGGTGATCGCAGAGCGATTTGAGCTCTCACCCGACATGTTGACAGATGAGTAGGTGCAACACTTAGCGCGAAAGGAAGGCGTGCTCACACAGATATGCTATACTACTAGGAGTAGACTACTGTGTGCTTCACACTGTGTCAGTCAGGAGAGGGACGATAACACATCGTGTCTAGTTTGTTTTTAGCATAAAAAAGAGCTGGTCCCGATAGCCAAGTATCGAGCGAAAAGCTGCATATTCCATGAGGACCCATGAGCGTGTGTCATGCCAAAGACTACTTAAAGGCGTGGGGGGTATGGGGGTGGGGGGGTGGAGGGGTGGAGGTTCGAGTAGAAAGGAAGGCGTGGAGTACAGAGATTTTGCTACGAGACAAGGAGCAGCGGGGGACAGCTGCATGTAATCTTCGACATCTGGAGAATTGGGATGCGATGTACTTAGATTCACACACTTATCTACAATGATCAATTTCTTGATCGGGCAAGATCCGTTCCGTAAATGGGAATCGACTGGGACATGTAAGCCAAACTCGCGCTCATGGACTATATTTATAGGCTTGATTATTGTTCGGAGGCAAACGTTTCATGCGGTCTACAGGAAGCAATGGTGCGATTATGGAAGACGAGTGGAGCGACGGACAAGGGGGAGAAGCACCTTGGATGGTTACATCAAATCGTGTGTCCATTAGTAGAACGAGCTGGGACCATCTCGATCGTGGGAGACTATCCGTGAGATAAGAGAACGTATCATTTTTTATATCTCTTATCTTCTTCTCTCTGAGTAATGTGGGTATACATGCGTGCGTATTTAACAAGAAAGCGAAGGATGGGAATTGGGGTGTGAGAGCGAGGCTCGGATGAACGGCTTCTGCCTCCACGGAGTAGGGAGCGCGTAACAAGCTGTTGCTATAATGGGATGAGCGATACATGTTTATATATCAGGTTTCTGAAACATACGCGAACGAGTCGCAGTACTAAGACAGGCGAACATACAGTCGGAGATTAAAGGGTGAGACTGTGAGAGATGTGTTAAAACGAAAAAATGTGATGAGGGGGAATAAGGAGTGTGCGTGGTGAACCTGATTGGTAAGCAGAGCATCTGGTATCAAGACAGGATCGTAGGGAGCAAATCGCAGTGACAGTGAGATGACAAGCGAAAGTCAGTATGACAACTTGTCGATAGTATGTGTCAAACACTTAAGGAGCGCAGACTGCATGAAGTACTGTCAGATAGGGAGCAATGACACGCGATGGCTTCGATGTCTGACGAGTACCACTTAGAACAAGAGGTGACACAAAAATACAGTGATGCAGAGGTCAGTGAAACATATGCAATAGAGTGCATGTCACAAAGTCGTCTATCTTTATAGAGCTCAGTGACCTGGTGAGCGAGTAAAGAAACTTACAGCATGGGGAGATGACACAGAGCTCTTAGAGAGAAGTCATCGAGATCAGATAGATTGACAGATGGACAGTGGATATTGCAGAATCTGAAAGAGGTAATGAATGAGTCGATGAGCTTATCTCGGAACATGCTCTATATGTCTGAGAAGCAGCGGTGAGATAAGTCTGTCTGGACATATCTCTGATTGATAGGTAGAGCTTCACAGACCATCGTAACAGTCCATCGTGTGGATGACAGGGAGCAAGTATTTAGGGATTCATGTTTCGTAAGGATTACAAGGAAAAGCTCTGGGAAAAGAGTGACTTACGGACATTAGCATACAGTATGTTGATTAGTTAAGGATTGCATATGTATCGGCAGTGAATTCTCATTATAGCTCTGGTGAGGATTTAGTCTGGAGTATTGTTCAAAACCACTTTGGTAGTTTAGGGTCTGGGGGCACACTACTACATAGTTCATCTGGGTATAGATTACAGGTCTATACCCGCAGTGCGGTCACATGTAAAGTGCAGATGTGTCTATATCCGAATTAGGAGACAGAGTAAGTAGATGTTTAGGCACGGTGCTGTGTAAGTGATACTAGTGCACTATGAGTGTGTGTATCGTTTGTGTTAGGATCTTGTAAGGTCTAAATAGATGGGGCTATTGCTCTCTGGTAATCCAGTGTAGATTCGCTGCATAGAGGGGGTTACTCGCATGTCTATAGGAAATTACAGCGTCAACACGTACTAGGCTTAAGGTACACATGCTTATGAGGCTGATGTATGTGAGTCCGAATTGAAAGGCGTCATTAGGATGGATCTGCATGGAACGAGATGCATACAGTTCGAGTACAGGTTCGATGAGCGGTGGAAGAGTCACACAAGCTGCTTGCACGGAACTGATGTACTAATGAAGATGGGGACATGACTGTGCGAAGGTCGGGAGATGGAAGTTGTACTCCGAGTAGACGTCAAAAGAGGGGTACAACGAGCACAAGGTGAGGCGAGATACATATATTGGTGCACAGTATACATCGACGATTACAGCATACGGAGTCGTGACGTATTTCATATTTGAAGAGTTTCAGTGAACAGGTAATGAGGTTGCCTGAGTCTACACAGAGGTGAAATAGACGAGTAGGAAGGTGACCCTAGAAACAGTGAAAGTGGGGTGGATGTATTGCAACGTGGTGGTAGCCATTATGTGGTAATAAATTTGACGTGGGATACACGGAATTAGTAATGTATAACAATTTCACTGGAGACTACGTAGGGCTAAGGACCAAACATGAATGTACTGCTGTTTATCTCGCTGTATTTATTGATGAGTGGAATTGACTCAAAGAAGCATAAGGTGATAGGACTACTCATCACTAATTGTGTGAATAAGGTTTAAAAGCATGTTTTATTGGTATGACACAAGAGGTATACATTGGAGATGAAATTACGCACCTAAGAGGCCACCTCCACTCGAAGGACCTCTACGGGAGCTCACAATTGCAATAGAGGCTGTGGAGCCGATCCTATAGCGTATCTAAAAGTAGTGTGAGATCATGTCACCAGATAATGTTATTAAGAACTTTGAAAATCATAAATGCGAGAGTCTCAGCTGTCAGATATTAACATCACTGAAGGGCCATCCTGATAAAATTTATTCTTGGTCTCAGGCGCAGTGTGAATTGGCATACCAAGAGTGAAAAGAGGGAAACGCACTCACCAGCAAGCCGAAATTGATATTGCGCTGATTTGAGTCTAGGAAAACTGTGTGTGCAGGAACCGGATAGTAGCATCATCGAATTGGGTTAGCCTTCCTTGATTACTAATGTTCCAACGTTCACTTGATGGGGAATTAAACCCAGTTGCTTATGCTAGCCGCAAGTTGAATAAGGCGGAGCAAAACTATTCAACAAGTGAAAAAGAATGTCTAGCACTAATCTTGGCTATAAAAAAGTTCCAGATCTATCTCTATGGTAGAACATTTGTGGTCCAAACGGACCATCAGCACCTCGTGTTCTTATCACAGGCCAGGCATGAAAATGCTCGTCTATTAAGGTGGTCATTACTTATCCAACCTTATTCATATACAATAGAATACATACCGGTCTCGCAAAATGTGGGAGCGGACGTTTTGAGTAGGCATCCTTATGATGAAAATCAGAAAACGCCTAGGACATAGGAGTTCATTTGCGCTGAGTTGTCTCACAGATTATAACCTGCAATGAATGCATGTTTTAGGAAGGGAGGTGTGTAGCGAAATTTGTGAAACAATCGCTAAATTCAGTAAGATTTTACTCCTATGATAATAAATAAACCCGCCCGTGTGTGTTTGCCTATCGTCGTCTTCTACGCCAGTAGAACGCTGAATTGTATACAGTAGTAATACTTAGAAACCTCAGAAATGAGGTACCTGAGGAAGGTGGTTGAAGTAACAAGAAGAGACATGGTACGCAACCAGACGATACGTCAAGGCCTAAAATCAAAGAGCCAGGGATCCAGATCCCCAGGACGACCCAGAGTCCGCTGGGAGGACAACATTAGACAATCTTTGAAGGACCGAGGACTAGAATGGAACCAGGCCAGGAAGAAGACAGCTGATAGAATAGTCTGGCGCTCTCTCTTCCAAACCTCTACACCTCACGGTAGAAGGGGAACGACTAAGTAAGTAAGTAATACTTAGACAATAATCCCGCCATCAAATATTACACGCTTTCCTAGTTTCGTCCTTGAGACACTAACGTAACACTTTTGAGAAAAAAACAAGGCGTAGCATTCCAAGCAAGAGTGTAAGACGAAAGCGGGGAACGAATACGCGAATGCATAAAAAGTGAGAGAGCAAATGCTACGATTTGACACGCATGGTCGCAATTTTGTGACGTACTACAAAAGCGTTGTTTCGTTTTGAATGAGAACGACAGATAAAGAAAAAAAATTACGATTAACGTGGAAATATTTTGAAAATACAGTACGGAACGGGGAAGAAAAGGAGCATAGTTGGTAGTGTCTCAATATTGTTGTTTACATAATTTGAAATTTGCACCCAAGCGGGGCATAGAAGGTTAGATAGAAGAAAAACTTAGATAATGTTCTTATATGCTAAAATAAAGGACAGTTGACGAATCATCATCATCTCATCTCAACCCATAACCCGTCATGGGTCGTAGGGGTGCCATGGTGGAAGCATCAGCAGACAGGGTCCTCCACTGCTCTCTATTCTCAGCAATGCGTACAAGTGTGGAGAAACCGTGTCCTGCCCATTCTTTGATGTTATCAGCCCAGGATTTTCTTTGCCTTCCTCTTCTCCGTTTACCTTCGACTATTCCCTGGAGGATCGTTTTCGAAAGGGAGTCATGACGAGTTACATGCCCAAACCAGGCAAGCTTTCGACGTTTCACTATTGACAAAAGTGGTTCTTGATGGCCTGCATAGGTGTTTATCTTCTCTCTAACATAGACATTTGTTTTGTGCTCTTTATAGCAAATGCGCAAAATTCTTCTGTAACATTTATGCTCGAAAGCCTGAATCCTTCGCTCCGTATCTGCAGTGAGTGTCCAGCCCTCACACCCATACAAGAGAATAGATAATACAAGTGATTTGTATAATTTGATCTTCACAGGAAAACTGATGTTACTTTTCCAGATCACATTCAACCTTGTCATGGCAGCTGAGGCCATCTCAAGTCTTGTCTTGATTTCTTTATTTGATCTTCCATCACTACATATAGTGGACCCGAGATATTTAAAGGTGTTAACTTCTTCTAACGTTTGCCCATTTAACGTAATGTTGGTCGGAACATGTTTCTTATGGCTATTCACCAATATCTTGCTTTTTTCTATATTAATTTCCATCCCATATGTTCTTGTTACTTTCTCCAGTCTAGAGGTAAGGTCTTGAAGTTCTGATTCTGTTCCAGCTATCAGATCAATATCATCAGCAAAACGTAGATTACACAGAGGTCGGCCTCCAATCGATATGGTTGATTTATAATCGTAGAGAGCCTCCTGCATAATATGTTCTAGATAAATGTTAAAGAGCACTGGTGACAGGATACATCCCTGGCGAACTCCTACAGTTGTTTTGAAAAATTCTCCAATGTCATTGCTTGCAAAAACAGCACTGCTTGCGTCCTTGTATAGTGCTTCAATGATATCTATGATGTTGGTATCAAAATTGAATTTTCTAATTATTTGCCATAAACCTGCATAAACCTTGACGAATACAATGACATTTATATGTTATTTGAAGAAATGAAGAATAAGAACGATACTATTAAATATAATAAATAAAAGAATAAAAATATAACCAATGTGTGACAGACAGCAACGGGATCACTAATTACTTGTCAGAATTAAATACTTTTAGGAAATTACTGCGATATTGACGAAGGTAGATGGACGAACAGACTTGAATTTTTCTCAGTTTGCCCTGTAGTGGGGATAGAGGGGAAGTTAGTCCTAGATTTGAAAATTTGAGTTCAGTTCTGAATAGCAAGACGCTAGAATCCAAACAGTCCCTGATTGGCTGGAGTCTAATATACTAACGGAGGGATAAAACTGATTTGTAGATAGTGTGCGTCGCCACTTGAGAAAAATTTTATTGCACTAAAGTTGTGTTAAGACATGATAATAGTACGATCTTGTTTTGCTGATCTGCACCAGCAAGCGATCTGGATTTGACCATATTTATCGCAATTCAAACTTATTAGTGTTAATATTTCTCTGATGAGCTAAGAAAGAAAACATTTATATCATCATCATTATTATTATTATGTATGTATTATTGAATATGTATGAAAATTATGTGGGTAGAAGTTTATCTAGAGGGAAGTCAACATCAAACTTTGTGTTGTTTCACAGAGTTGTTAGGAAATATATTAACAGGTTGTAGAAAAGCCAGACAGGCTTTCTGACATTTTGGGAGAAAGTAAAAATTAAATATTAATGGGGAAATTGTTGTACAGTATTATGACATAAGACCAGGAAAACCACTGGCCGTCTTCTTCAGCAAGTCACCGTCTTTGTACATGACTTGATATTATTAACTTAAAATGTTTCCTTTGTCAAGGAAAGTGTCAAACTATAGTTTGAAGTTTATTTGACCATGAATGGGGTAACAAACCAATTAAGAACGTTAACTAATTTTTTAGTTACCATGCTGAGTCTGAATATGATTGAACATGTTTAGTTAGGGAAAGAGAGAGTATATCAGAGGTTGAGTAGGACGCATTTATATTGTTCCAGGGTTTCATAACTGACTACAAGTGAGCCACAGGTGAACCTAAACCTATGTAAATCCTTCTGCATCTAAAGAAGTGAATCAGTATCTACTGTGTGCATCCTTGTTATGTTTCAAGAGCAGAATCTTGACTGAACAGTGGAAGCTGTTGATTGGAACAGAAAATCTTCCTGTAGTGCAGCACACCTGAAGATAAGAAAGCGTCTCTGTGCACTTGATATATCAAACTAAACCACTCTTATTTCCCGACTGTGTATTCGATCATTCAGATTATGATGAACTCTGACGTTCTTCAAAACATAACCCCTTCATAGGATCAGGATTTGATTGACACTTTTCAAGATTGACACTGATAGATAATTTTGTGAATAATAACAAACTCATTTATAGTTGTGAAATAATTTAATGTAAATATATTGCATTCTCAATTTGAGTTTTCGTTATTCCTGTATCAAAAGAAGAATTGAGATACAGGAAAATAAATTGTAAAAAAAAATTTAAATTTAAAACTTAACTCTAGGTGTTGTTAATTACTTTTCATAGAGTTCATAGGTGTATTTGTTGTCACTTTATTACATTACATCGCATATACCCTAGACGTCTCGCTAGACAACACTCACACACCTTTACACTTAATTAGGAGAAAATATATGACAGGTTGAGGTCATAAGGTGGTAGCAGCCAGGTACCCTGAAAACATATTAATAAACAACTAACTTCAGGGGCTTGCACAGCTGACCTCACATCTGTTACAGATAATATCTATTTCTTTAACATCAAAATCCACCACAGGCTTGGTGGCTTACATAAAGTGCCTAGCCTGCAAAAGATTCTATTGTTTCAAGAGCCGCCCAGACGAGAGAGAACCGAGTCGATCTACTACAAAATAGAGGCCTTGAGCCCGTGAGTCAATTTAATTTAGCATTAGTGTTCCATAATTCTGAAATTATATTCAGCGGTAGTCTGTTCTAATGTTTAAGGAAATAGATTGATGTGTTTCCAGGACCTTATAATTTAGTCTTGAAATGATAGTGAAAATAATTTGTGGATAGGTTTTATTAGACACGCTAAGCCCAAATCACATATGTGAGAGTTTAAGAGCGATTGTTTCATTCATCAGAAAGGCAAAGATAGTAGGGAACTATTTCATACATGAAACTGGACAGAGAGGTTATCAGAAATTGTAATTTAGATAGTATAACTATTAGCAAGATGGCAGCCACGTGTTGATGACTGTATAAAAGCGCACCAGCAAGTCTGCATAACACTCTTAGTTATCAAGCCTATAATGTTATGCTATTTTATACTATATCAACTGACACGTGGGCGAAGGCAGGTTAAGCCAGTAATGGAATAGAGTTTTCGTGGTAAATTTCTATAAGGTGATGAACTTAGTTCTAGTTGTTAAGTCAAGAGTAATTATATTTTATTTTTTAATGTAAAAGTAATTGAGTGTATTTCACGATTATTGATTATTCTACTGTATAACTTTAGTGGGTTACTTTGAGTGAGGTGAGAATATGTATTTAGATTTCTGGAGAGCGCGAGGCCACTCCTTGGTGCGAAAGGCATGTTGAGACAGAGGTATTTCTTTGTTTGCTCCCTGCGGAGTGTGGAAACACCAATGCGGCTAATGTCCATTACAGGCCCACAAGAAGCCTTTTTATACTATTGCAGTGGTTGTTTCGGTAACGATGTGTTTCATGTGATGAGTTCCCAATCTCATCAGGGGTCATATACGACACGCTTATTGCCAGGCGCACCAGTCGTCACTTACGACATGTTCAGAATGCAGTAACGAATATTGATGTGGATCGGTTACGAAGTAGTAGCTTATTCTCATTAATGAGAGTATTGGTGGTACATATTGGTTAATTCTATGTTATGCATATTTCATGATTATTTAGTTATTGTTATGTGAAGGATGGTTTGTGAGAGCACGTGGAGATACATATTTCTCTTCTCCGCTCCTGAAGGAGCATGGGGCCACCAGTGTGGTTTGCCTCTGCATGAAGTATTCATATGCTCGTGCAGTAGTGGCTTCGGTAGCAATCTGTGTTACATGGTGAGATTGCCAGCTTCATGCACAACACCATACTAGTCTCATTGGACGACATGCATGAGTGTGTGTGTGTGTGTGATAGTTGAGTGTGTGCTCTTGCAGTAGTGGTTTCGGTAGCATTCTATGTTACACGGTAAGATTGCCAGCCTCATGCACAACACCATACTAGTATCGCTAGACGACATGCATGTGAGTGTGTGGGCATGCTAGTTGAATGTTTCACGCAGTGTGGAAGAAGGACAGTTTGACAGGTGAGAGCATGGTGTTTCTGATTATTTAACTATGATTTTAACCAGAAGTTGCTTTGTTTGCGTCTTCAGATTAGCAATCGAGCACAGGCTGGGTGTTTGGTTTTGTTCGCTTTGTTTTATTTGTTTAATGTTTGATTCGTGTGCTTAATGTCACTGACAGGGTTGTAGAAATAAATACGTGGCTGATTCGGCAGGTACCCTTTCACTGATATCTTTCTGGCTTGTTGCTGCCATCAATGCTATCTCATGTGGTATCTGGGTAAACTCTCTGATAACACTGGCTAACAAAAAAAAAAATTTTTTTTTCTTTCTCTAACATTTCTATGTTTTTCTGGTCAATTTTAATGCGCTGATTTTAAATCTGCAAACCGTTTTTCTCTATCAGGTCGGGATCTCTAGAAATACGCAATTGAAGTTTTTTAACAACGCATACAGTATTACAACATCATTTGTACAAGAAGTATAACAGTTATGTAGGCTTGAATTTCTTTGCAGTCGACTTTCGTCGGTGAATGGCATGTGGTACATCGCGATGAAGCATCCAACAATAATCGGCAAGCATAGTCACACTCCACCGTCCTTGATAACGTGACTCCATTACGGCGATATCTTGATGGAATCGTTCTCCATGTTTATCGCTGACTTTGCCAAGGTTGTCAGGGAAAAAGTCAAGATGCGAATCGAGCAAATGGATTTTGAGGGACATGTTACAACCCATAATTCTGTATGCATCTATGCACTGCTTAACAATATGCACATAGTCGACAGATTTGTGATTTCCCAGAAAGTTATCGACGATCGATTTGAATGCCATCCATGCGCGAAGTTCACTACCATGTAACAAGTTCTCGAATTGTTTGTCTGCAATAACTTTCCTAATCTGAGGTCCTACAAAGATACCTTCCTTTATCTTTGCATCGCTAATTTGCGGAAACTTTTCTCGAAGATAAGTGAAAGCTTTGCTTGTTTTATCTAACGCTTTTACGAAATTCTTCATGAGCCCCAACTTTATATGTAACGGTGGTAAAATGATGCTGTCTTTGTTAACTAATGGCTCGTGTATTACATTTTTATGCCCGAGCTGCATACGATCCCTGATAGGCCACACCTTTCTTGCATAATGTTCCTGTCTGTTGCGGCTGTCCCATTCACATAGGAAGCAACAAAATTTAGTATACCCAGTCTGCTTTCCCGTGAGAATTGCAATGACCTTTAGGTCTCCACAAATCCGCCATTGGTAGTCATTGTACTTTATTTTTGCCAAAAGTATAGCCATATTGTCATAAGTTTCTTTCATATGAACAGAGTAGGCGACTGGAATTGATGAAAATAAATTTCCATTATGCAATAACACGGTTTTTGACTAGTCTTGGAAGAGTCGATGAAAAGTCGCCATTCGTTGACTATGTGCTCATGGCCGAGGTGCACCATTAGACCTTTTACATCTTTGCAATAGCAAATGTCATCATCCATCTCAAAGTATTGAACAAGTTCTCTGTGTCTATGACGAAATTTAGATATCGGAGTATTGGGCGCTAAAAGATTCCATTCTTTGAGTCGCGAACCGAGTAATTCCGCTTGTCCTTTGGTGAGAGCGAGATCACGTATTAGATCTGAAAGTTCTGAATGGTTAATTAAGTGAACACCATCATTCACCGGTATATAATCCGAGTCAGAATTAGTTTCTAAAGCAGGTAAACTATCACTTTCTGATGGTTCATTCACGTCCAACGGATATTGTTCTGGTGGAACTGGCATCGGACACGTGATTGGATCATGAGGCACTGGTTCGAAACCGATTCAATATTTGGATAAACCACAGACTTTTTAGTTTTAAAAGTGAAACCATAGATATTTATCAAGCAGAAGTAACAATCAGTAGCGTGATTTGTCGGTTCACGCCATATTACTGGCACTCCAAAAGGCATCGACTTATGCTTCGGCGATTTTCGTAACCAGCCTGCCAATGTATTTGCACAAGTCGAACAAACTGCATTTGGCATCCAAGATTTATTTGCATCATCAACTTTCGAATCGAAATAAAGTTCATATGCTTTCTTTAGCAATGTTGTAAAGTTTTTTCTGGTGAACACGATCGGTAAAATATCCGCACACGTAACAGAACAGATCAGCCGAATTTCTACAACTTCTAGAAGCCATATTTCACTCAGAATTATTTCAAAATACAGTAACTATTTGAAATATAACGTAACATATGTCATGCATCTTTTAGCAGTATAAAAAGTAGAATTATTTTGCATTTTATTAATTTTTAAAAAGTTATATCGTAAAAATGAAACGGAGCAAATAACGGTTTCCCAAAAATATATTTATTCACAAATATCTTAAGAACCCGACGTGATAGAGATAAACGGATTTCAAATTTGAAATCAGCGCAAGAAACTGACCTAAGAACACTTATTCTTATATAAGAAAGAAAAATGTTGTTTGTCAGTGTAACCACAGCTGTTATGCCACTTATTGCAATATCTGCATCATCCTCCAGTTTTTCACCTGTGGTTTCAATAGGAAAACGGGACAAATAATCTGCATTTCCATTGGCTCTCGCTGCCTGATGTCGGATTGTGTAGTTAAACATCGCCATCTAAGCCATCCATCACTGCTCTATAGCTCCCAGTTTAGCTTTCTCCCAGAAGGCCAGACCCCTGTTGTCTGTAAATACCTCTACTTGTGATCCTAACAGGTATCCTCTGAACTTCTCAGCCGTGGCCCACTTAAGACCCAGCAGTTCCAGCCTCGTACTGCTTTTTGAGTTTCTTTCAGAGGGTCGAAGTGTGCGACTTGCATATGCCAAGACTTTATTTGTTCCATCTTGCACTTGTGAAAGGATTGCTCCTAATCCTTCATATGATGCATCTACTTCCAGGATAAACGGTATCGAGAAGTCAGGGAACCCTAGTAGCGATGTGGAATTCATAAATCTCCAGGGAGCTGATGATGTGGTAGCGATGGTTAGGAAAATGGTAAATGATGGCACCAGACCTGCAGGAAGAGATGCTCGAAAGATCCCCTTGGCTGCAAGAAAACTATTTAATCAGAGTAACCGGCTCGAAGTGACAGATGGGTTGTTATACCGGACAGTGAAGGGGTCAGATGGATCCAGCATGAAACAACTGGTAATACCTGAGTCCATGAAACTACGGATACTAGACTCTGCTCACAGCGCATGCTACAGTTGCTGAGAAGTAGGTGCTTCTGGGTAGGCATCACAGCTGATGTTGACGTCTTTTGTCGCAGATGCAACCGATGTAACATTGCCAAGGCACCTCAACTGAAGTTTCATGGGCCATCTGGAAACCTGATTGCCTATAGGTCACTCGAGGTGGTAGCAATGGATTTCACCATGCAAGAGCGGGATTCTAAAGGGTTTGAGAATGTATTAGTGCTGACAGATGTTTTCAGCAAGTACAATATTGCTATACCAACATGAGACCAAAAAGCAACAATGGTCACCAAAGCTCTGGTGGAAAAGTGGTTCCAGTATCTCGGAGCGCCTCAGAGGATACACTCTGATCAAGGCTGGAACTTCGAATCAGCTGTGGAGCTGGTCTATTGAGAAGGTCCTCAAAATATTCTGTCCACCTCTTCATTTGCTCTTGTATATTGCTGAGCAGTTTTCCATTCTTGCCTTTTATGAGGCAACTTATTTGCTTTTATTTCCCTGTCAGCTTCTTTGTGCTGTTATACAGTTCTCTCATATTTCCTTTGTCTGCAGCATCTTCTACCTCTCTTGCCAACTCCTCAATATACTTCCTCTTGTCTCTTTTGATTTACCTCTACACCTCATGGTAGAAGGGGAACAACTAAGTAAGTAAGTCTCTTTTGATACTTCTTTTAACTTCTTTGTTTGCTTCTGTGTACACTTCTTGAGCCTTGGCTTTGGAACTTCTGGTTTTGCTTGTGCTTAACTCTGCTTTCTTGTTTTTTCTGTCTTTTATCTTATTGATGGTTTCTGCTGTTATCCATGCTTTTTGTTGTCGTTCCCTTTTCCCCAGTATTTCTTCACATGTCTCATTCCATACAGTTTTGATTTGCTGCTAATAGTCTTCTGTATTCTCTACATCTTCCAGCTGTTGGAGCACTTGGAATTTGTTGGATATTGTGACCGCAAATGTGTCTCTTGTTTCTTGATTTCTCAGATGTCCTTTATTAAATTGTTGTCTATAATTTTGCATTGCTGCATATCTCTTGAGTTTCATTTTTACTTTGGCTATCAGAAGGGGGTGATCTGGTGCCACATCTGCTCCTCTGCATACCTTTACATCCTGCAATGATGATCTAAACTTCCTTTTTATGCATATAAGATCAATCTGATTTTCTGTTCTATGGTCTGGTGATATCCATGTTGCCTTGGGTATTCTCTTATGTGGAAACATGCTTCCTCCTATAACCAGCTGATTTGAAGCACAGACGTTTGAGAACAGTTCCCCATTTTCATTCATTATTCCTAGCCCATGTTTTCCCTTGACTTCTTCAAAGCCAGTGTTGACTGTACCTATCTTTGCATTCATGTCACCCATCAAAATTGTGATGTCTCTTCTTTTTATTTTTTCCATAATTTCACGTAGTCTAGTATAAAATGCTTCTTTCACAGATTCTTTTTTGTCATTAGTTGGTGCAAAACATTGCATGACATTTACATTTATTTTCTTGTTAGCTGTTTTAAAAGTAGCTGTTATTATTCTGGGTCCAACGGCTTCCCATTCAATGAGTGCTGTCTGTGCTTCTTTAGATAACATAGTAAGAGCTACCCCTTCACTGTGGTGTGAACTTTCGTCTTCATGTCCTGAGGACAGCACCAATTCACCTGTGATGAGTTTCTTCTTGTCTACCCCCTTCCACTTTGTTTCACACAGTCCCAGAACCTCGATTTTATATTCTCTCATTTCTGCTGCTACTTGAGCCACTTTCCCTTGTTTGTTTAATGTCCGAACATTCCAGGTGCCAAATCTGGAAGTTCTCCTAGAAGAAAGAAGGTTAGTCAGTAACACAGACCCCTTTCGGCTTTCTCTGTGTTGCATCATGCGCCTCTCTGCGAGAGGACCTTCCCCTGTCTTGGATGGCTGTTTTTTTTTCCTTAATTGACTTGTCCATGTTTGTTGAGGTTTTTTGTGGTTTAAATTTTTTACAGGATGGGGTAACCAGCCCCATGCCCAACCCTCCTTAGTCACTTTCTACAACATGCTTGGCAGGGAACAGTGTTACTGTTCTTTGCTCCCCTTTTGGGCCCCGGTAACACACGGGTGAATCATTACACTTGGTTTTTGCCATTGTTGGACACTCCTGCAGAGCAAAGGGAAGTCAACCTGTGACATCTTGTTTCATGATTTCATAGATGACCTACATACATCTGTTGTCTATACCTGTGTTCTTTTTCACATCTGTTGAGCTTAGATTTTATTACAGATAACAGAACATGGTAGTCTGATCCCACATCTGCTCCTCTACATACCTTTACATCATGCAATGATGGGGTACACTTGTGAGTACTGATTACTTGAAAATTCTGTGGTCAGCAAATTTTTTTTATCTGCTATAAAGCAGTTAGGTATCTGCTAATTTATCATCAACCTACATTCCTTTCGGTGATAATTCATCATGTTTGCTTGGCGCTTCACAACTTTGCTAAGATTAGATGCAGAAAAAACCATCTGGTCAATTTTAGCATAGTTGATGTTTACCCAAGCCGTGCCAGGCAATAAAATTACTTGCCCGCAGACGGATGCATACATGAACTCAGCGGAAACAAATGACATAAATGGTTCCTGCACACTTTGTTGCAAAGTCATTACTATAGGTGAAAGTAAGGAGTGATATTTGAACCTAGTACAGAAATCTGACCTCTGCATTAACGCACATAATTTTCCAGGTGGAATAATTTGAATTACCCCACCTAAACATGCAACTTTTTAAACAATTGGTGGGGATTCAAAATACAGGAAGAATCACATTCTGCTAGGTTCCTCCCCTAAAACCATTACAAAGTATTGCAGGGGAGATGAAGTGCAATATAACTTGACAATTTTGCAGTTTTAAGACATTGAGAAAACCGGATTCATGGACTATGAAAAGGCATTTGACAGTGTAGACACAAAATCACTTTGGAAACTGATGAGGCATTATGGAGTTCCCATGAAGATCATTAACTTAATAAGGAAGACCTTTGAAGACATAACATGCAGAGTACTTCATGAAGGACAACTTACAGAACCGGTTAGGGTAAGAATGAGAGTGAGACAAGGATGCCTCTTGTATCAATTAATTTTCTTACTAGCAATAGATTGGGTTGTGAAAACATCGACATCACACAACAGAAATGGAATCCTATGGAATCTGACTAAACAGCTTGATGATCTGGATTTAGCAGATGACGTGGCTCTTCTGTCCCATAGCCATAATTAGATGCAAGCGAAAATGAAAATTCTCGATGAGAGGTCACAACAAGTGGGCTGAGAATACAAAGGGAAAAGATTATGAGAATAAATGCAAGAAATGATACGGTAACAAGACTGAATTTGAAGAAACATCACTAAAGGATGTAGATTCATACACATAACATGGTAGTAATATAGACAAAGTTGAGGGACAGACAATGATATCAAAATAAGAATACAAAAAGCAAGAGGCGCTTTCATTGCATTGGGAAACATATATAGATCAAGAGAAATCAAGTCCAACAGGAAAATAAGAATCTTCAACTCAAATGTGAAGTCAGTCCTATTGTATGTGTAGTAAAATCTGCGAGAATAAACGCTCAATTCAGTACGATTTTAGGCATAAAACGATAATAAATACATTAGCCCTATTGTGTCTGACGGTGATGATCTCACACGCCAGCCACGCTGCCTTTTGTGCAGTGCTAAAGCCTATAGAATGATTTCACGGTAAAAGTCTGACACGCTTTTAGTTTCGTTTTCGAGAAACACTACTAATATTTAACATTTGCCCGATCTGCTGCATTCACTTTGTAGTCTAGCCTTTTAATTAACGATTTGCGGAAGCGTGCCGCAAAATAACTATCTGAATTAACGCTTTCTGTCAACATTAACGCAAAATTTAGTAGTAATCCTTACATTGTTTGGTAGTATTACACAATACAATACTAATTATTAACGCAAATTCTTAACCCGCCCCGTCTACACCCCGCTTTGCTGACACAGTCTGCAATGCATATACACACACACTGCGGAAAAGCCAGCCAATGCAGAAACACGTAGACAATTTTATTTTCATCCGCGTAGCATTCTGACGTAACTAAAACAAGTTAGTTGTTTGAAAAATACATGCTAGCGAGATGAAGGAGAGGAAAGATGGCGGTGATACGGGTACGATTCCTTAATAACTTGACTTGCTATGGATTGGATCAAGAGTGCAACAGACTCCATGCTTTGCCACTCTGTCTCTATTTAGGCCTTGAGTCGCCTTCCAGGGTTATCCTTATTAGCTTTGCATGTAATAATACTGTGGGTTCAATTTTGGCCAGACATATCCCAACTCCCTGGCCCGCACACAGGCACTCAGGCACGAACACGTCAATAACCATTGACAATGTACAAACGTTTATTGCAACACAATGTTGTTCATCTCATCAAGTGCATATTATAAGAATTCTCGTCTAGGCGTATCTAGACTACCGTCTCGTCCTCGGAGACATCATGCATTTTAATAAAGTCTGGTACTCACGCATTTAGAAACATCACACTCTGCTAATGCCTAAACTGATAATACACTTGCAGTTGAAGATGTAATACAATTGATGGTAAAATAGCATGCAGGTGAATTAATAACACAAGCTGAAAATATCGTCCACACGGACATATGCCATCCACACAGGTCGAAGACACAAGGCAAAGTCCTTGAAAAGACGCTCAACGTGTCCCAATTCAAAGTTGCCGTCTGCTATCAATTTTTGAGCAGAAGTCAAGACGTCACTTCCTGCAACCACGGGCTACCGTGTATAAACAATATATCCAGGAAGTGATCGTATACAAAACATGATATGATATTTACTCATATCATTTACTCCCCCCTTTTCATTATTTCCATAGTACAATCTACAAGGTCACTGGAGAAACCATATGACAATATCCACATTCTTAACTGTCATCACTATCATAGCACCTAGAGGTGTGCTCCATAATCGACAATTTGACACACAAGGTGTGGTATTTAGTAATAATATTACCAAACCCATTATCGTTTAGAAGACACTCTTTTGACACAAATGTGAGGTAACTACATTAATTAGAAGGCAGTGTGGAAAAAGTCAATATGTCAGTCATGGCACTCATACAGCACACCATGTCAACAAACGCCCTAAGTGATGTCGGTCATGTAGGTCTCCCTATCTATCAAATGAAATGCATAATAAGCAATCAAAGACAGAATAGATCATATGAGGCAGACAAATCAAAATATAAAGCGTGACTGTGACAATATGTCAAAATAGTTATTAATATTTGCATGTATGCAATGTCATGTGGTGAATGACAATGTTATTGAGATGTCATGTGAAGATATATTACTTAATATCTAAACATATGAAGGTTATAGGTTATACTAAGTATAAACACCAATGTAATTCAATTCACGTAGTGACACATTAATGAACCAATGTAATATCACTAGGGTTATTAAAACTGTTCATGTTAGACCATACAAAGTCCTTCCTGTAGAATTTTTTAAAAGAATTAAAGTTCCAATAAGTCATTAGTTCGCACTTATTCACACATCATTGTTATTGATGTACAGTTATGTACATATGCAGTAACGAAATAGTTCATTGGAAAGATCCATTTTTCCTCTATGTCGGATGTCGATGTTTGTCTTCCATGCAATAGCATATACACCAACGATACCATTCTTCATTCTGTACTTGAGAATTTTATAAGTCCCAGTTGAAATACAATTTTTCTGTTATGTCCCTTTTTGTCATTTGGAGTAAGTAATTTATAGTTACTTCACTTTTTTTTTTTTTTTAAAACGTTTCAGTCATATAATTCGTGCAGATCATTTTTGGAAATTGCAGCAAAGTGTCTGAAATGTACAGACTTGGATAGTCATACTGCCAAGAGTTATTCTACAACGTGTATGTAGTAGCGAAGTATTGTCCTTGACTAACTGCACTAGACATCATACGCCGGACGATTGAATATATCAGTTGAATTCGGATGGACAGAAATTCATCATCATCATGTTGCTTGGCATAATGTCTCTAGTTTTGCAACCGGTTTAAGTGCATGACGAAGCCATGTGGCTGTAACTTCTGAAGTATGCGATATATCTGTTAACAGAAGGCATATACCTTAGTTCATGATGCTTCATATTTGTGAAATAATTCCTGACTTGTCAGAAAGGAAGTTGTGTAATTATTGAGTATCAAAGTTGGATTGCAGCAGCATTTGCGGCGACAACTGGGGATAGCGGATGCTTCACGCATCTTGACAATACATCAGCCATCACATTCACCTTTCCTTCGATGGGCCTAATCTGGTATTGATAGGGTTGAAGGGCCAGTGAGGCACGGGCAGCCTTTGCATTCTTAAATCTCGCTGTTTTCAGGTAAGAGAGTGCTCTCTGGTCCGTCTCGAGTGTGAAACTTGCACCAAGCAGGTAGCGCTGCAGTTTAGAGAAGCAGAAAACAAGAGCCAGCAGCTCTTTTTCAATAATCGGGTATCGCTGCTCAGTAGGCGTTAGCTTCCTGCTAACATAAAGTGTCGGATGCAAACAGCCATTCCATTCTTGCAACAACGAACCTCCAATGGACGATTTTGACGCGTCGACTCTGAGGTAAAAATGTTTAGAAGTATCAGGCAATCTCAATATAGGCACTTTGGACAACAGACATTTTAATCTATCCAAAGTTACACGACATTCTTGACTACAAACAAACCCATTTGGCGACTCTTTCTTCACCAGTGATGACAATACGGACGTATACTCTGCAAAATTGGGGATAAACTTGCAATAAAAGTTTAGGAGCCCTAGAATACTTCTAACCTGTTTTTTTTTGTCTTGGGTAAATCAAGGTTTAGAATTCTAGAGATGGTAGAATCCTCTGTTTTCAAAAAACCTCCCCCTACTTTATAACCTAAAAATGAAATCTCCTGAAATCCAATTTTAGTCTTAGATGGACGTGCAGATAAATTATGAAGACGTAGAGTGCTAAGTAAGGATTGAATACCCTCCAAATGTTCATCCCACGATTGATGAAACAGACAAATGTCGTCAATGTAAGTAATGAGGTCTTCTCTGTCAGCGAAGAGTCGTCTCATCATGCGAACGAAGGTCGCAGGTGCGTTTACTAAACCAAAGGACATATAATTGAATTGAAATAGACCCAATGGAGTAGCAAATGCAGTATAAGGCTTGGATCGTTCCGTTAATGGCACTTGGAAATAGCCTTTAGACAGATCAAATTTAGAGAAAAATGTAGCCGAAGCTAGTCTATCCAATAAAGACTCCAACACGGGAATTGGTTCCGCGTCATGAATAGTGACAGAATTTAGACGTCTAAAATCTATGCATATACGTATAGATTTGTCTTTTTTCCGGATCAAGACCATCGGAAAACTATAAGGGGAATGAGATGGAGAAATGACATTTAATTTCACCATCTGTTCTAGTTCCTCCTTAACTTGACATTGTAAATGTATCGGTATAGGGTACGGTTTCAACTTAATCGGTTGAAAGTCTGTCAGAATAATATCATGTTCGATGATATCAGTATGTCCTGGAACATCAGTAAGAACATCAGCAAAAGAACGTAAGATTGAAGTAACCTGTTCTTTCTGGAAAGAAGATAGAGTTGGCGATATATCAACATCATTCCAACTTTCAGTAGATAAGGAGTGAAGACTAGGTAATATCAATAGTGAGTCATTACCATCAGTCAAATCAGAATTTTCCTCCTGTATGACAGCCAAAGAAGATTGACGACTGACAGATTGATCAAGAGCTTCAAAGACTGGTCTTAGATATGGTGGACGTGCATGAAACTGCTGTAACATATTGATATGAAAAGTTTTTTCTTTTCCATCTACTGACACAATATAATCAACATCAGACAGTTTCTCCACAATCCTGTAAGGTCCTCTCCATGACACTAATAATTTGTTATCTCTCCTGGGTAATAGTACGTAAGCTTCATCACCAGGCCAAAGCTGGCGTAATTTGCGGTTTTGGTTAATAAATAATCTCGCCCTAAGCTTTGCCTTTTCAGATGAACCTACTGCTATTTGGCATGCGTCTATTATTTTTTTCCTCAAATTGACCACATATTGATATGAGGTCTGAACCTCCCTGTTCATCTCAGCACCAAGTAAGAGTTGTTTTAATATAGACATTGGGCCTCGTGGTCTGGCGCCGAAAACCAATTCGAATGGACTAAAGCCTGTATGTTCATTTTTTATTTCTCGATACGCAAATAAAATAGCTGGGAGAACTCGGTCCCAATTTTGAGGATATTTAATAGTAACTTTATGTAGCATTTGTTTTAAAGATCTGTTGAGGACTTCTATTTTACGGTTAGACTGAGGATGGTATATTGAACTAAGGGATCTTTGAATCCCAAACATATCCATAACCTGTTTCATGGCATCTGAAACTAACTGAGTTCCTCTATCAGATAGGATGTTTTCAGGAAAACCTATTCTGCTAAAAATCAAAAATAATGCATCAGCAATATCTACCGTGGTGATGGTTTTTAAAGGTATAGCCTCCGGCCAGCGTGTGCACATATCTATGCAGGTCAACACATATTGATGACATCTGGCTGATGTTACCTTTAAAGGGCCAATAATATCAATGGCCATCTTTGCGAAGGGACGCAAAAAGATATCAGATGCCTGAATGGGCGAGTCATGTTTTGGTTTTCTGGTTGCTACACTTTGGCAGATGGTACATGTACGACAAAATAATTTGACGTCTTTCGTAATTCCGGGCAAAAAAAAATATGACAAAACTCTTTGTTTTGTTCTAGCAACACCTAGATGTCCTGCACATTCAATGTCATGTGCATGTCGTAAAATGAATGGTCGAAAACAAGCTGGTACCATAATCTGCTTTTTTAAGGAATTAGCAACTTTATAGTTTCTTACCAAAATCCCTTTATTGATAGTGTACCAGTGTTTTGCATAGTCATCACCCATTACATCATTCAAATGAGCAATATGAAAAATTTTTTTTAAGGAAACATCATCTTTCTGTCTTTGTATAAAGGTTTCCTTATCAATGAGTTCCATATGAAATAAATTGTCATCATCAGTATTGACATCATCCATTACCTTAACTCTTTAAGCCCCAACAGCCAGTATACTGTACTTCCAGCTAGACCCATTTGGCCCAATCAACAGTATACTGGCTTTCGTATCTCTTGATCCTTTCTAGGGCTGTTTTCTAATTTTGATAACTCAAAAACGCTATTTTCTTAAAGTATAGCCATCCATTATGGACTTTTGTTATTTATGAATATGAACATTTAAAAACAATTATTTCCAAACAAAAACAATAAAAACATACTGGTATGGCCATTTTTGTTTGGGCCAAACCCACCTTTTTGCTTGGGACTGAAAGAGTTAATATCATCCTTATTTTCCTGTTGATAATGAGTTATATCATCATCACCATTTTCTTCTTTTTCTGAGGTGATATCTTCAGCTATATCTTCAGGTAACACATCAACGACTGGTATGTGTTGATCATTGTCCATGCGAGATTGAGCTCTGGTAGTTACAGCATTTGAACATAATAAATGTTGTCTTTCCCATATTTCAATATCTTCCTGTGTACATTCATGCAATTTAGGTATGTTTCCCAAAATAATTCCAGCAATTGGATTGTCCAAGAGGCATACAAGTGTTCTTCCTGTAAAATATGGTGTATCCAAAAACACCTCAGCTGTGGGGTAATATTCCACAGTTCCTCCAAAAGTTATACATTTCACTTGTTTTCCGGTATAGTCCACCTTATCAACCAAGGCTTTGCGCACTCCAATGGTGGTTGCCCCAGAATCTCTCAATAAAGATACTAACTGATTATTGACAAAACCTCTATTCAAGATCAATGAACCAGTACTTTCAAAAGATGACATGACTGGGAGGGGATGTCCGCATAATAATCTTGGCACTCCTTGAGGCTGAAATAAAGAATTGCAATTAGTGCAGTTAACACTATTTGCTAAGTCTACACTGCATGAATTTGCATGTGCTACAATATCATCATGGTTCTGATTATTATCATGAACAATAGCATTGGTACGTTCAGTGTTTCTTGATTGTCTGGAAGTATTGTTATGATAAGATTTTTTATTTGCATTCTGATCATTTCCTCTATAACATGATTTCTGCCCTCTATTTGATTTTGAGTTATAATCTCCTCTATTTTGCCAGTTATTGGACCTAAATGAGGTTTGTGGATAATAGTGTTTTCTTCCTGATATGAATTCCAATTTCTTTGAGGTTGGTATTTATTAAAATTGTATCTACCTCTATTTTGACTGTAATTATGTGATGGTTTAAATCTTTGATTCCTATCCATACTGTTTGATCTATACTTAGGTGCACTGTCTTGGAATGACCTAGCAGATGCAGCTGGTAATGAATCCTTAACATTATTTTTGCACAATACTCTATTAGGATGTGCAACTTGATATTGACGTCCTAGGGATTGTAGTTTAGTCAGGTTTTCTGGTTTTCTTTCCTGCAGGAACGCAAGGAAATCAGCACTAATAGATGACAAGACTTTGTCTCTTAGAATTAAATCTGACAATCCCTCAAAAGTTTTTTCAGTTTTGGATAATTCAATCCATCTAGAAAAATTTAATTTAACAGCTGAAATAAATTCAGTGAAATCTTTTCCAGAATCAGGGTACAAAGACCGGAATCTCTGCCTGTAACCCTCATCATCCAATTGGTATCTCTAAAGCAAAATAAGTTTTACAGCATCATAATCCTTTCTAGTTTGTTCATCCAAAGTAGAAACTACAGTTAATGGTTCACCCACCAATAAATTCATAAGTCTAATAGACCAGGTAGATTTGTCAATCTTAAACTCTTCACAATAAGTCTCATATCTGTTTAAAAAGCAGGAGATGTCGTCTATGGACTGATTAAATTTTGGTAAATTAATCCTAATGGCAGTAGGATGATCTTTATTTTTATTCTCACCCTCCATAGGTTTCACCTGTGTTTGTTGAAGTTTTAACTTCTCAAGTTCAATTTCAGCTAATCTTATAGATCGTTGAGCTTTCATCTCTTCTTGAGATCTTGTATAGGCTAATTTTTCCTTTTCAAGAGCCAACTCTTCTGATCTCCTTTTTTCAATTAATTCTTCTTGTCTTCTCTTTTCAGACAATTCTATTTCTTGTTTGTGGAGTTCCTCTTGTCTTCTTTTTTCAATTAATTCTTCTTGTCTTCTTTTTTCAGACAGTTCTATTTCTTGTTTGTGGAGTTCCTCTTGTCTTCTTTTTTCAGCCGATTTAATTTCTTGTGATCTCCTTTTTTCAGCCAATTCTTCTTTGCGAAGTTCTTCTTGTCTATTTAATTCCTTATCCACATAGGCTTGCAAGGCCGGACCTTCCAAATTAAGTTCTTTTCCAATTTTCATTAAATCCTTTAATGAAGTCATTGTTGCTTATTATTGTGTTTCTCAGTAATACACAATATTTTAACTTTTATGTATATGAATATGTCAGTCAAAAAATTCAATACTTCATACACCAATCTCAGATCAATTTATAATTGCAATAATATAGGTGCAGAGCAATATGAGATATGAACAACAAAAGAAAATAGCACGTACAACGAGTAATGACAAGATAGATAAGGTTAGAGCAACTGAAGGGAATACAAATGGAAAAACAAAGGTATAACTATAACATATATATGAATTAATTTAAACTAATGCTCTAGTACAACTAGACAAGACAAGACGCATATCACAACAATTATGACATCTATGAAATAAATGACAGTCAGAGGAGAATGTACAATATTACAAACAATAATGTAACAAACTGAGTAAAATATTACAATAACAAGACTTATAACAACATACAATAATTAAACATGACTATTCATCTAACAAAAATGGATCTGTTAAATTCAAGAGAGGCAAACTTTTATACAACCAGCAGAATATGCTGGGTCCTCTATCTGAATCATAAGCAAGGACCAACGTGATGGATCGTTCTCAAGGCTGAGGTTAGGCCTAGAATCGTAAGGCTGACACTTGAAAACAGCAGCTCTGGTCTATAGCTGACATCTGATGTTAATAGGATGTAAGATCTCCATATAATACATTTGAGTTGATATTGAAAATGCCACTTCTTCTTGTTACTGACACTTTGAGGCACTTTGAGATGCAGTTAAATGCTGGAAAGTCTCTTCCACACTTTAAAATCTTCGGCAGACGATCAATGACGCCATTTTGAAAAATGTTATATTTGCTTCTTTCAGTTTCTGGCCTGTTAAGCTTGGCCCCCAAAATACTGATACGGGTACGATTCCTTAATTACTTGACTTGCTATGGATTGGATCAAGAGTGCAACAGACTCCATGCTTTGCCACTCTGTCTCTATTTAGGTCTTGAGTCGCCTTCCATGGTTATCCTTATTAGCTTTGCATGTAATAATACTGTGGGTTCAATTTTGGCCAGACATATTCCAATTCCCTGGCCCGCACACAGGCACTCAGGCACGAACACGTCAATAACCATTGAGAATGTACAAACGTTTATTGCAACACAATGTTGTTCATCTCATCAAGTGCATATTATAAGAATTCTCGTCTAGGCGTATCTAGACTACCGTCTCGTCCTCGGAGACATCATGCATTTTAATCAAGTCTGGTACTCACGCATTTAGAAACATCACACTCTGCTAATGCCTAAACTGATAATACACTTGCAGTTGAAGATGTAATACAATTGATGGTAAAATAGCATGCAGGTGAATTAATAACACAAGCTGAAAATATCGTCCACACGGACATATGCCATCCACACAGGCCGAAGACACAAGGCAAAGTCCTTGAAAAGACGCTCAACGTGTCCCAATTCAAAGTTGCCGTCTGCTATCAATTTTTGAGCAGAAGTCAAGACGTCACTTCCTGCAACCACGGGCTACCGTGTATAAACAATATATCCAGGAAGTGATCGTATACAAAACATGATATGATATTTACTCATATCAGGCGGACTTGTGTAAAATATTTAATTGACGATGACCGGTGACAAAACTGAAAATATAAAACCATTAGGAAGTTCCCCATAAAAATTATATGATAGTATGATGTAAAGTTCGCTGAGTAAGAATGTACTTTCAATAATATGATAGTCCCAGTATTAGAGAAGTTATTGAAGAAATACTAATATCTACGAACGCTCGACCAGACAGACTGGCGTCCCTGCTTATGTTTTTTGTAACGTTAGGGGGACGTGAGCTTGGGAAAGGCAGGGAGGTACATTCAAATTCGCTTGGGTACACAGAGTATGAATGGGAAAGGGGAGCGGTAGGAAAATGTAATCCTAAACGTAATATCTTTTTGTATTGGGCATGACAAAAGCAGACTGGCCAATCGACCACCAGACGCAGAAATTATTTGAAAATATTTTGGTTTTTCATTCAAACTGCTTTTGAATTCAAGTAGTAGAACGTTTCGATTGGCCAGTGTTAGTAAATATTAGCAAAAGGCTTTGACTATTCATTGCCAGTTGAAATAAAAATTTTATTCAGATACGCTGAGAAACAGCTGTGTTAATTTTAAACTTAAATAAAGAATAAATTCACAGTCTGTGCAGTTCGGAGGAAGCTGAGGCCATTTCTTCACAAAGTCAGCGTCATTTGTTTATATATTTCTTGATTGTGAGGGTCTATGTTCCTGTTGCCGGCTGGTGACAGGAAACCTGCTGAGTACAAATAAACGCCAACCAGTCTCCAACCAGACTTATATGCTGTCGAAGATAACAGTAGGAGCTTTGGCGAGTGGTGAAATTGAACTTTTCTGCAACTACACATTGAAATATCTTTCAACAAGGACTCCCAGGTGATGAGTTAGACATCTGGGGCATCTCTGACAGTTTCTTGTGTTTCAAAACAATACACAGGACTTTTTTGGGGGTAGGATGACACCACAGCCCTCATATACAGTGACTCTCCCATTAGATGAATAAAGTGAACTCTTTTAATATTTCCTACAGGAAAGATACATATAAATACATATTAACATTTTAGTTATTGGGCAGATTGTTCCAAAAAGTTTAATTGCTCTTTTCTGTAAACTATCTTGTCCTTATTTTCAAAGACCTGTCCTCAAGCTATGAATGCACAGGCAAAATAAAGTGTAAAGAATATTTGTTCAAAGAAAAACTTAACTGCTAGTTTTATTATCTTCTTTTATAGAAACGTAAAGTGTTTGACTGTTGTGTACCATCATTTCATTTCTTCCCTAGACACTAGGTACACCATACACTAGAGCCAGTATAGTGACCGTGTGAGACCTAGGGAGGTAGCTGTAGGTTCTTTGCACATAATTCATCATCATCATTTATAGAGTCAGAGACCTACTTGTGCTTGACCTCACACGGTTAAAGCAGACACCTTTTCATTCTTTTAGGATACCATCATAACCTCCCCAGCAAAATCAACTTTGCTACAGTATGGTTCTGAGACAGGGAGAGCAACAAAAAACAACAACTAAATAGCTACAGACTTTTATAAATGGGTGATTGCATAGAATAGAAGGATTGAAATGGTATATATATATATATATATATATATATATATATATATATATATATATATATATATATATATATATATATATATATATATATATATATATATATATACCTTCACTGTTTGAGGATATCTCTGTAGCGTTGATCAACAATTAACAGTTTTCGTATGAAAATGTCTGTTGTCTAATCTCCCGAAGGTACTGGCCAGACTAGATATCTTCATGAAATGTTAGTGATATGTATACTCATTATCTTGCGTATGTAATCATGATTCATAAAATATACTTTACAGTCTGCTTCATAGAATGCACTTAAGAGTGTGTTGCACTTGGTATAAATATGAGATTCAAATTTTGAGCTCTTTAGCTTGACTTCAGATAATACGCTTCCGATGGAGCTCAACTTGATATGAGTAACAACTGTGAGCTTTAGCTTGACTCCTGTAGTAAGCTTTCGAGTGATTTGAACTTGTTATAACTGCTTATTGAGCTTGTGCGCACGGAACGAAAAATGCTGCGTCTAACTTTTTGAATATGGGCGAGAAATATTGATTTTTTAAGTGAGGAACAAAGAATGTCCAATGGCGAATTCTGCTAGTCAAATGTCCATTTTTTTAGAACTTATTTCTTAGACGTCAGACACATATGATGTAGACTCAGACTTCTGATGGACTGAAGACACACAAAAGTCTTCATAAGTTTTGCCACTCAATATATACTGGTTGACTTTCATTTATTCTACATCTCACTCTTGATCTATATGCGTTCAATTCTAATGATGTTAAATATATTGTGCATGAGAGTGTGTGTGTATGGAAGACTACGATGATGATTCAACACGCTATATGAAGTATGAACTATTAATTACTTCCTATCAGCCTATCATCTTAGAGGAAAATCTTCTGATTTTATTAATCACTTATTAGGAGAATTATACTGTTCAAAAAAAAAAAGAAACGCAACATTATTGCAGTGGTAATGGACACCAAATTTCAAAGTTGTACCAATATTTTATTTTACGGAATTAATGTTTCAATTTTGGCATGAAGAAACTTTCAGACTTTAACAATGAAATGATGTTTATTAAATTTGGTTTGGACTTTTATTCTTTGCGACTGAGGGCTCTGTTTCAGTAAGGTGTATGGCCTCCTCTGGCCTCTATCAGAGAACGACATCTCCTTGACATGGATCCGATTAGCCGTTGGATCTGTTGTTGAGAGATGGCTGCCCACTCTTCTTGCAGTGCAAGAGACAACTGTCGGAGATTGGCTGGAGCCACGTCTCGCTGGCGGAGTCGTCGGTCGAGTTCATCCCATAGGTGTTCTATGGGGTTCATGTCTGGCCACGGAATGGTCTGGACGTTGTTGTCAGCTAGGAACTGGGTGGTGAGATGTGCCATATGAGGTCGAGCGTTATGCTGCTGAAAAATCGACCCTCGTGCAGCCAGAAGTGGAAGGACGTGAGGACGAAGAATTTCAGAGACGTATCGTTGGGCATTCAGGCGTCCTTCAATTTGCACCAGGTCACTTCTTCCCATGAAGTTGATCGCCCCCCACATCAGTACACCTCCACCACCATGTGGAGGAGCCTCATCAACGATGTTCTGGGCGTAGCGCTCATGGACTCTGCGGTTAACTCTTCTCCGTATATCGTGTCGCTGGAGCACAAAAAATGATTTATCACTAAACCAAACCCGTCTCCAGTCATTCACAACGGTCCATTGACGATGCTGGTTCGCCCACTGCAGTCGGTTCTGGCGATGCCGGTCCGTAAGAACAGGACCTCTGTAGGGTCTTCTAGCCCAAAGACCAGAGTCGTGCAGCCGGTTCCTGACCGTTTGATCTGAAATTAGACGAGCTGCTGACATTGACTGGACTGTGTAGGACGCAGATGCAAGTCGATTCCTGAGGTGACGCAACCGTATGAAGCGGTCTTCGGCAGGAGTTGTGACTCTGGGTCTTCCACTGCACGGCCGGTCTGCCACTGAGCCAGTTTCTTGAAATCGCCTCCAAGGGCGACTAATGGTGCTTCTAACCACATTAAATTGTCTAGCCACAACACTTTGTGACTGTGCAGTCTGTAAACGTCCAATGATGATGAGTCGTTGTTATGTAGTGAGATGAGCCATACTTGCGCATTGAATTTTCAACTGAATTTATTCGAGGAGCGTCAATCTTTTATAGGCATTCAATAATATGGTCAGAGAGTTTTGTGTTCATAAGTTTCACGGGATTCTCATGAACCTGTCACGAGTTATTGTCAAAAATTTTGTTTTGACCTTGACCTCTTTCATGACCTCACGAATCATGAGGTGAGTACAATTCAGGTAACCACGAGAAGTTAATGACCAGGTGGACACAGTCGATAGGTTGACTGATGTCCAATCAGCGAATATCTTTTATAAAAGTAACACCAAAAAAGTTGCGTTTCTTTTTTTGAACAGTATAATTGAAAAACAATCTTTCGCACATTTAGCTGTGAGGTTGAGATGAACAAAGAATAATAAAAAAAGTATTAATAATCTGTATAAGATCTACTAACCTTCTTTTCCCTTTGCAAAATCCTTTAGAGCACAATTCATTCATTCATTCATAACCCTCCACTCCCAAAGGAGCATAGGCCTTCAACAAACACATACCAAGTCCTCTTATCACGTGCCACCATCTCAAGCTCTTTCCACGTTCTCCTTATCATTTTCACCTCTGTTTCCAGCTCTCTTCTCCACGAGCTTCTTGGTCTATCTCTGCTTCTCTTGCCCTGGGGATTCCAGAACAAGGACTGCCTTGTAAAGCCATAGTATAGCTGTTCTTGTAATGGTATCAGGGTCCCTTCTGAGGACATGGCCAACCCAACTCCATTGTCTGCCAGCTATGATGGTGTGCATGTCCTCCTGGTTACTCCGAATAAGTAGTTCTAGGTTGCTAATGGTATTCAGAACAAAAGATTCGAAGAATTTTGATATTTCCTTATCTGTTACTCTCCAGCACTCCACATCATAGAGGAGCACAGAAAGTACACAACTCTCATACAGTCTTAATTTGGTGTTTGTGCTGTACTGGAAAGACCTCCAAATGATGCTGAGACCAGCAAAGGCTGTTCTTGCTTTATTCACTCTGTTAATGTCCGTGCTTGTTCTGCCATCTCGTGTACAATGTATCCTAGGTAAGTAAATGTGTCTGTCTGTTCTAACTTCTGGTTCCTTATTGTTATTGGCTCAGGATTGCACACATTGAGTGTCACGACCTTGTCTTCTTCAGATTAATGTTCAGACTGACCTGCTGGCTATACTTATTCAGTCTATCAGTTTTTTTCTTGGATGTGTTGATGTGAATGTGCAAGTAGTGCAATGTCATCTGTATATTCAGGTCTTCCAGTGTAGAAAACGTTGTCCATCTAATTCCTCTTGGACTGCCCTCTGTTATCTGGCACATCACCCAATCTTTGGCTGTCAAAAATAATGTTGTTGATAAGGGGCATCCCTGTCGTACTCCTGTTTTCACTTCAAAAATTGAATTACTCCATCCAACACTGCATGTAAAGTTAGAATAGAAGCTTTTTATAATGGAAACATTGCAGCTGGGAATTCCATAAACCCTCAGTATTTTCCACTGGCTGTCCCTGTGTATGCTGTCAAAAGCCTTTTCAAAATCAACAAAGTTAATGTATAGCTGTCGCTGCCATTCTGAGCACTGCTCTATGATGTTCCCGAGGGTGAATATTTGATCTGCACATCGTGTTCTTTCTAAAACCAGCTTGTTCTTTCCTCAGTTTATGGTCAACTGCTTTTGAAATTCTCTGGATGATTATTCTGCTAGTATTTTACTAGGAACTGAGAGGAGAGTAATTCCTCTCCAGTTGTTGCAGTCTGCAAGGTCACCCTTCTTAGGCATTTTGACAATTATTTCTCTACTCCACTCTGTTGGTGTTGTCTCAGACTTGTGCAAATAGTGGTTCTAATAGTTCTGCTGCTAGTTCAGTGTCTGCATTGAATAACTCAGCATGTAAGTTATCATGGCCAGGAGCTTTTCCATTCTTTAACTCTTTGATTGCCATGATTTCTTCCTTTCGTGGAATGTCTGTATTAACATCAAGATCATGTTCAGCCTCAGGAACATTAAACTGTGTCTCTAGTGGTTCCTTGTTCAGTTTCTCTAAAATGCTCTGCCCATCTTGATTCCTGCTCCAATACTGTGGTGATGAAATTTTCTTGCTTGTCTCTTACTAATGTTATAATGTTTGGACCTCGTTTTCCACTGATATTTGTAGTTATTTTGTAAATTGTGCTTTGTTCGTTTCTCAGTGCTGCCTCTTCTGTCTGTCTTACAAGGTCATCCAGAAATGTCTTTTTGTTGGAACGGGTTTGGCGTTTTACTTCTCTGTCCAGCTGACTGTACTGTTCACTACATATTTCCTTTAACCTGGGAGACTTTGCTTCTGTTTTCTTTCTTTTCATTTCCTTTCTTTTCGCTATGGTGTTTAATGTTTCTGGTGTCATCCAATCTAGTTTCTTTCTTTCCTGGAATCCAAGCATGACTTGCTGCTTTCCTTGTATATTGTTCAGATGGTTTTGAATTTCTGGTCGACATCATGTCCTTTTCTTTCCTGGCTTTTGACAGTCTGGTAACATCTCTTTACATCAATCACAAAAGCTTTTCTGGTGAGTGGGTCTTTAAGTTTTGTGATGTTATATCTTTTCTGTTTGACTGCAACTGGTCCAGCAGCTCTGAGTTTCACCTTCAGTCTTGCTACTACTAGGTGATGATCACTTCCCACATCTGTGCCTTTTCTTACTTTCACATCTTGTAGTGCATGTCTCCATCAGCCATTGATCATTATGTGATCTATCTGGTTTCTGTCCCATCCATTTGGTGATTCCCCCGTTAACTTGTGCACTTCTTTGTGTGGAAAAAGTGTTCCTCCAATAACCAGGTTGTTAATACTGCAGAAGCTGATTAATTTGTCCCCATTCTCATTTACTGTTCCACTGCCACATTACTCTTTCATTATAAGTATTGTGTGTTCCAACTTTCACATTGAGGTCTCCCACTACTATAATAAGATAGTACCTGGGTGCAGTTTCCATTTCCTTTTGTAGCTGTTGGTAGAAATCGTCCTTGACTTCTTCATCGCTGTCGTTTGTTGGTGCATGTAGCGAGATCTGTGAGATAATCGCTAAATTCAGTAAGATTTTAGTCCTATGATAATAAATAAACCCGCCCATGGGTGCTTGCCTATCGTCGTCTTCTACTCCAGTAGAGCGCTGCCTTTGGTGCAGTGGAAATGCTTATAAAATGATCCCGCCGTAAAAGCCTACACGCTTTCCTAGTTTAGCCCTTGAGACTTTATTTTAACATTTTGTCCGATCTGCTGCACGAAACTGCGGCAAGACTTACAATTAACGATGTGCCAGAACTGTGACACCAAACTGCCGTCTGAATTAACGTAAGATTTTAACTTTAACGCCACTAATAGTAGTAACTCGGACATTTTCCAGTAGTGTAGAACGAAACGACAGTAATAATTAACGCCAATACTAACACCGCCTTGCAAAACCCCTCTTCGCTTGACACGCAGTTCTCTTACTATAGACACGCTGTGGGACACGCCAGCAGATATAAACACACAGACAGTTTAAATTCTCGCCGAGTAGTGTATTTCTGACGTCACCCAAACTAGTTGGTTATTTGAAGGAAAAAATGATAGAGAAGGAGGGGGAAAGATGGCCGACTTATGGAAAAGTTAAATATTGACGATTAACAGTGACAAAACTGAAAATCTAAACGACAAATAATATAGCCATAATAATCATATCTTAAGATAGCTTAGTGTCCCCTGAGCAATAATATGCTTTAATATACATGGTAGTCCAATTATTAGCCAAGATATTGAAATAATACTATATGTCTAGAAACGCTAAGATGGACAGACTGTTGTTCTTGCTCATTTATCCATAACGTTAGTGGGGACGCAAGTTTAAAAAAGAGGCAGTAGATTGATTCAAATCCGATTGGTCGGTATAAGAGTATAGGAAGGAGGGTATTGGTTAGGCAAAAGTTAAATATATTCTGAATACTCACTCCTAGAAGTTTGGAGTTTTGTTTTTAAAATTTGAATTGAAAAGCTAGACCCTCGCTCTGATTGGGCCAGTATAGTAATATTGGCAAAAAGCTTTGAAAGGCTTGTCGCCAGTTGAAAAAAATTGTTTGTAAGCAAGCTGCGTTGAGAACAGCAGTGCTAAGAGTGAAATAAAAAACCTTGGCAGTCTGAACCGGGGCAAAGCTGAACTTATGCTAATGCCAGTCAACGTATGTTTGTGATATTTCTTTGAATTGTGGTAAGAACGAATTTATTAATCTTGATATTACAATAAAATTTGGTGTATGAGATACTGCTTGTTGGGAAGGCTTTACGACTAAGTACAGAGGTCCTCAGCAGACTTATGCAGGGCCTGTGGTGTTGCACACAAGCAGTAAAATTGAAATGTGTTGTATAACTTAAAATGATTTCCACAGTTGCCAGTGGGAAAGCTAACCCACATTATTCTATGGGAGAGAATCATTGTTGCAGTGTCAGAGGCGTTGTAACCATTAGGGAAGAATAGGAGCACTGGTATGAGTTGTTATCTCAGACGAAAATGGTTGAAATGGATTGGTCAGAAAGATCTGACCCTTTTCTTTTATTGAATTATGCCATGTATTGTTTGTGGAATAATATTGTAGATGAGTTATTAAGAATCATAACCTTGTTTCAGGTTTGTTTGTTCTGGTATAACGTAGTGCCAGAACCCTGGTGACTTTACGATTGAGACAGAAAGAAAGTGAAATTTTGTAGGACTAAGAGGTCTACTATACTTCACTACACCAGGAACTGTGTCAGCTTGGTCGTTCGAGTGAACTATATCAGAATGTCAGCATCATAACTTCTATCAACATAAAGATAAGTGCCTATGTGTTGGCACTAAATAGTTCATCCACGTACTGACTTTATTAAAAGAAACATAAAATTATTTGATTGTTCAATAAAGATTCTACAAGATACTACTAAAAGAAAAGAGGGATGATGACAACACCCCAACCATACCATTAGTTACCAGTGTTACTTAGTAATAGATAAATATCTATATATATATATAAAATTAGCTTGTAATAGTTATTTGTATGAACAGAAGATCCATTGTGGTATTTGATTTGATGTAAATAAATCCATAAATTTCATTTTGTTGTTGGTCCTGACTCAGAAAATTCTGAATCAGGCCAAATAAAATTGTAAAATAGCCATTACTCAAAATTCAGCCACAGACCTCTATAAGATATATACTAAGTGTTAGTCTGTTTTTGATTGTTGTATTGACTCAGTCCTATATATGTGTTAGAATTTAAATGTGTTTGTATTAATTTTACTTACACTACATCATACATTCATAACCCTAGACATTTAGACGTAGTTATCATACATACTAGTCAAGAATAAGTCTGATTGAGGTCATAAGGTGGTAGCAGAAAGGTTCTCTGATAACTCAACCCAAAATTTGTTATAATCAGGGACCTTCATAGCTGACCTCATTCAGTACAATAGAAAGATTGAATAATAACATCTGTAACACCAAATCCACCACAGTGCATAGCATTGTATAATTGTGGTATTGGTGGATCTCCCTCTCAGTCTTGTTCTTATCAGTTGTTGTTGATGGGTGTTTATTCCAGTAAGGACCTTTCCATTCCTTTCTTCAGGATAATGGCTACACCTTCATTGTGCTGACCATCCTCTCTACCAGAGTAAAGTACTGTTTCCCCTGTAGCTGTTTTTATTCTCCCTGTCCCGGTCCATCTGCTCTCACTTATTCTTAGGATATGCAATTTGTAGTTCCTCATCTCTGCTGTGATCTGCCACAGTTTTCCTGCCTCATTCATAGTTCTGACATTCCAAAATCCTATTCTAGTTTCATGTTTTCATGCCAATGGTTTCCTTTCAGCTTTCACCACTGACAGTATCTGACCCTGAGACTCCGGATGTCTGACCTGTATTAAAGTTTTTCCATTTGTTGCCATTTCTGTAACAGAAATGATTTTTTTTCCATAGACAGGGGTGTTGGCCCTGTGCTAAAACCCCCAACCTGGAGGACCATGGTACCAGCCTTTGTTTGACCCCCTACCCATGCAGACCAGTCCAGTTTGTTTGAACCTAAAGGAGTAAAAACTGGCATAGCTCTGGGGGTTATCAGGGTTCACAAGCTGCCACACCGCTACAAGGTATAGGTACCATTGATGGCATCAATGCACATGTAATGAATGTTTTTTCACTCCTTGGGATTAAAATTAATTTTCATCGAGGGTAAATGTTCTGAGGTAGATGAGATGGTGGAATAGGAAGAAGAGGGGGGCACATATGTATGTGTCAGGAAACTCAATACTCAGGAGGGTATTTGTTTCTCTTCTTGTGCCAACTAGTTGGAGCGGAACAGATACAAGTTAACAATTGCCCTGCTGTTGCAGTTCATTTCTGTAGTATTGTTATGGGTTTATATTTGTGGACAGTTTTTGAGTATTTTAGTGATAGATGTTATGAGCAAATGTCATGGAATGATGCAAGGATCTCTTCTTTCATACAATTGACTTCCAAAGACTTCAGGTTATAATTGAGTCCACAAGACGACATCATTTAATCAACGTAAACATATCATGTTCATTGAAAGCATGGAATACATGGATAATTTGCAAGCTCCTACAGTCCTTCATACAACATCACATATCTGGAATATTTACTAGCGGTGCCATCATGGTTATCACAGAAGTATCGAAAACCAAGTATGGACTTAATATATTAAAAATTGCTCCTGCAATACTTCTCTGTAAATAACATCATCGAACTCAAATACTTAGTTCGGCATCCTCTGAATATATGTGGCGACCTCCGTAAAACATACAGCCACGTAGAATAATAGATAATCTTTGACTTCTTAGAAGCAACAATTCAATGTCTTCCTAGGACAAAATCTTGTAACGAAAGGCCTCGGCTAACAGTCTGCATAAATTAGCGCAGCACCAACTCGACGTCCTCATCTCCAAGTGACGTGAGACTAACACTGTGTTCAATTGTAATTACATAGGTGCAAAATACATCATGTTGGCCACAAACAGAATTGTTAGCGCAGAGATTAACTGATAATAAAACTAATCGTGGTCAACATGTAAAATACATGATAAATCTTCCTTAACACCTGCCCAACGTAGCATTGTTCTTGACTTCTGAAAATATCTTATGAACACTCCCTTGAGATAGAAGCATCATTATCCTTCTATCTACAGCTCTGCCAAGAGTAATCTTGTGCAAAAGTAGACACCTTTCAAGACCCATATTAAAAACTCTTGAGTTTTGGTCATTGTCAAACCACTACTGCAAAGCAGGGGAGGCAATTCTGTGACATTCTGTATCACAAACATCCTGCCAATAAGGATTCTCTCTTGTATGTATTCTTTATGTTGTTGTAGATTATCTTTTTCAATATATAATACACCATAAATATCACATTTGTAGTATTTGTCTTACTCTATTATCTTGTGAGGCTGAATGATTAAATCACTGCAAGCAGCAGCAGCAGCACTATCACTCACACTAAGCTATGTATACTTTTATGTCTTTGTAGACTACCACTCTCAGTAAATGCTGCACTACAAACATCACACTCGTACGGTTTATTTCCTATATGCATTCTTTTATGTCTTTGTAGGTGACCTATCCTTGTGAATGCTGCATCACAAACATCACACCTGTAAGGTTTTTCTCCTGAATGTATTCTTTTATGATTATGTACATTACTGCTGTGAGTAAATGATGCACCACAAACACCACACTTGTAAGGCTTCTCTCCTGAATGTCTTCTATAATGATTTTCTACATTACTGCTGTGAGTAAATGCTGCACCATAAACATCACACGTGTACAGCTTATTTCATGTGTGTATTCTTTTATGTCTTTCTAGGTGACCTATTTCAGTACATGCTGCTCCACAAACATCATACTTGTATGGCTTCTCTCCTGTATGTATTCTTTTATGACTGTGTAGACTACTGCTCAGAGTAAATGCTGCATCACAGACATCACACCTGTAAGGTTTATTTCCTGTATGTATTCTTTTATGACTTTGTAGATTACCACTCTGAGTAAATGCTGCTCCACAAACATCACACTTGTAAGGCTTCTCTCCTGTATGTATTCTTTTATGCTTTTGTAGATTACCACTCCCAATAAATGCCGCTCCACAAACATCACACTTGTAAGGCATCTCTCCTGTATGTATTCTTTTATGACTTTGTAAGCTACCTGTCTGAGTAAATGCTGCTCCACAAACATCACACTTGTAAGGCTTCTCTCCTGTATGTATTCTTTTATGACTTTGTAAGCTACCTGTCCGAGTAAATGCTGCTCCACAAACATCACACTTGTAAGGCATCTCTCCTGTATGTATTCTTTTATGATTTTGTAAGCTACCTGTAAAAGTAAATGCAGCTCCACAAACATCACACTTGTGAGGCTTCTCTCCTGTATGTATTCTTTTATGATTTTGTAGACTACCACTCTCAGTAAATGCTGCTCCACAAACATCACACTTGTAAGGCTTCTCTCCTGTATGTATTCTTTTATGCTTTTGTAGACTACTGCTCAGAGTAAATGCTGCACCACAAACATCACACTTGTAAGGCATCTCTCCTGTATGTATTCTTTTATGACTTTGTAAGCTACCTGTCCGAGTAAATGCTGCTCCACAAACATCACACTTGTAAGGCATCTCTCCTGTATGTATTCTTTTATGATTTTGTAAGCTACCTGTAAAAGTAAATGCAGCTCCACAAACATCACACTTGTGAGGCTTCTCTCCTGTATGTATTCTTTTATGATTTTGTAGACTACCACTCTCAGTAAATGCTGCTCCACAAACATCACACTTGTAAGGCTTCTCTCCTGTATGTATTCTTTTATGCTTTTGTAGACTACTGCTCAGAGTAAATGCTGCACCACAAACATCACACTTGTAAGGCTTCTCTCCTGTATGTATTCTTTTATGATTTTGTAGATTACCACTCTCGGTAAATGCTGCTCCACAAACATCACACTTGTAAGGCTTCTCTCCTGTATGTATTCTTTTATGCTTTTGTAGACTACTGCTCAGAGTAAATGCTGCACCACAAACATCACACTTGTAAGGCTTCTCTCCTGTATGTATTCTTTTATGATTTTGTAGACTACTGCTCAGAGTAAATGCTGCTCCACAAACATCACACTTGTAAGGCTTCTCTCCTGTATGTATTCTTTTATGACGTTGTAGGTGACTTGTCTGAGTAAATGCTGCTCCACAAACATCACACTTGTAAGGTTTATTTCCGGTATGTATTCTTTTATGACTTTGTAGATGACCATTGTCAATAAATGCAGCTCCACAAACATCACACTTGTAAGGCTTCTCTCCTGTATGTATTCTTTTATGTTTTTGTACACTACTGCTCAGAGTAATTGCTGCATCACAGACATCACACTTGTAAGGTTTATTTCTGGTATGTATTCTTTTATAACTTTGTAGGTTACCTGTCTGAGTAAATGCTGCATCACAGACGTCACATTTGTAAGGTTTATTTCCGGTATGTATTCTTTTATGTTGCTGTAGGTTATGTTTCACAGAAAATGATGCGCCATTAATGTCGCACATGTAGGACTTGTCTTTCTCTATATTCTTGTGAGACTGAGTGCTTAAATCACTGCAAGCAGCAACAGCTCTGTCACTCACACAAAGCTGAACATTTATCTCACTGGCAGAAAATGGTTTACTACAGTTTATGTTACAGACTTGATTTCTACAAACTAATGTATTACTGTGTAGGTTGTCAAAAGTTTTAGCAGTCCTTTCCTGACTGTTGATTAGGTTCAATGACGCTTCATTACAAGTGAGTCTCAGGTTGATGTTATCTTCTCTTGCTACATCAGTAAAAGTGGCATCTCCAATCTTATTCACTGCTTCATTCATGTTATTTAGACTGTCCTGTGTTAACATATTCTGAAGATCACTGCATTTATTATCAAACTCCCAGCGCCCATCTCTGTGTACTGTTGTCATATGCTTATCCAGGACATCAAGTTGGAATAAATGAGTGTTGCACAGGTGACAAGAATAAACCCCTGTAATAATAAAAATCATGAGCAAAGATAAATAATGAATTGCATGTCTTATATGTTAAGTTAAAATTTGTTAGCAAAATGTAGTAAACAAACACATAAGCACAATTTCCTGATAATTATGTGATTGTTATTCAGGATCAACATCATTACAATCCAGGCAAACCCATCGGTGCTAAGTCTTCCTCTCAAATGTTGATGTGTTTGAATGCTTGCTGTACTGTATTATTCTGACTGTATACATGTAGGATGCATCCTCTCATACGTCATACCTGCTACTCGTATGTTTGGTGCTACATTCCAGCTATCTTAGCCTTGTTGATTCATATATTGCAGTGTTGTTTTCTAACAGATGATCATGAACTGTTCTCAGTATCTCTCCCTTGTGCAGAACCAGTGTGCCTGCAATGAGTGTGTGTGAAGCTAGTCTGTCAGCACTCTTATTGCCATGCCATACACCTGAATGACTTGTACAGTAGATTCACACCAGCTTCTGAAGATTCAAGGCCTCTATAAATGTTTTCTATTCATGCAACAAGACATCCATTTTAAACTTTTGAAAGCATGGACTGAGAGTGACACAATAACTACCCTGGTTCCTGCAGTAACAGCCTCTATCTCCATTATGTATATATTAAGCAAGTTTAATTAAAGTTTGTAAATAGATTTAATTCTCTAAGAATTCACTGTTTAGTATTAAATGTTATACTGTGCAGATATTTAAATCATGTAAGCTTATGTAGCCAAAATATAAATTTAAAATAATAACATTGCTATTATATATACCTTTCTCATTTCCAAATAAGCATAACTGCTGTTGACTTTCTGGCATGTCCAAGAAGTCAGTATACTGTCTCTCAGTTTTAGTACGGCTGATGTCAAAATCAGCCTGAAACAAATTTTGATCAATCCAGACATTTATGACACATCATCAATATCACTTCTAGCTCCCTAAACAGCCTAGGTCTTCAACAAATTTATGCCAACTCTTCACGTTGTATACTATCAACTCAAGGTGTCTCCATGACTGACTCATATCTTTGACTTTCGTATTCAGCTCTCAATTTTGTGTGTTTCTGAGTCACCCAAAACCTCTTTTACCCTGAACATTTCAGAATGCATCCCGTGTGTTAATGGGGCCCGAAAGGGGGGCAATGTATAGTAACACTATACCTTGCCATGCATGTCATAGAAAGTGATTAAGGAGGGTTAGGCATGGGGCTGGTTACTCCATCTTGTAAAAAATTTAAACCACAAAAAACTTCAACAAACATGGACACGTCAATTAAGGAAAATAAAACACAGCCATCCAAGACAGGGGAAGGTCCTCTTGCAGGGAGGCGTATGATGCAACACAGAGAAAGCCAAAAGGAGTCTGTGCTACTGACTAACCTTCTATCTTCTAGGAGAACTTCCAGATTTGGCATCTGGAATGTTCAGAAATTAAACAAAAATGGGTAAGTGGCACAAGTAGCAGCAGAAATGAGGGAATATAAAATCGAGGTTCTGGGACTGCGTGAAACAAAGTGGAAAGGGGTAGACAAGAAGAAACTCATCACAGGTGTATTGGAACTGACCTCAGGACATGAAGACAAAAGTTCACACTACAGTGAAGGGGTAGCTCTTATGTTATCTAAAGAAGCACAGAAAGCACTCATTCAATGGGAAGCCGTTGGACCCAGAATAATAACAGCTACTTTTAAAACAGTGTTGCTGTCATTTTTGACGGAGTCATTAAAGGTAAATCTATTTAATACTTTTGTTGGTCAAAGTTGGAGAACTGGGTTTTAACTTCTATGACAGGTTGTTTAAGGGTTATCTTCCCTTTCTTTCAATCATTGTCGTTGATCTGTCTTAACGATGCTCAGATTTATGCTGTCTGGGCATGCGCAAGTTCTGAGCGTGAACTGAGGGAACTTCCGTCAGGAAGAGTGTGTTTTGGGCTGTCGGACATGATGTCCATTGTGATTTTCTCTATATCATCGTGGGGATTGGAAAGTCTTTGATATGACTGAAATGTCAATGTTTTCCCCCAGAGATTCCCTGTTCGTCAAGAGTGACGACAGTTATTAATTGTGTATCTGGAGGATTCTGTAAAAGGTAAAGAGACATTCTTATTAATATGCCTTTGGTTGCAGAACATTTGAAGTTACCTATCTGCAAGTGAAGCTCACAGATCTTGAGAGACAGAATTCCTTCTTACTTCTTGTTATAGCCAAATGAGACTATGTGTCTTCTATTGAACAGAAGCCTAATGATGATGATAGATTATTGTGGACGCCGCAGATTGGTGGTATATAGGTTTAGCATGGTTTGATCGTGCCTGCTAACGAAGGATACACAGCTGTCTACATATTGAGGCCCTGTATTACGGCCAATATTTTTCAGCAAGAGGAAATATACCTGGCGGGCTATGCCAGTTGAATAACAGCCTTAAGTATTATTGCCACGCAATTTAGGAGCTCGTTTTTTTGGACGATGGAGTTAATTAAGTACCTGAGGCGCTGAGTCAATGGTACGGAAGCTACATTATAAACTGTAACATAAGGACAGATGATGATTGATTATGTCCTAATCGATGTATGATTCAAGCCTTAGATTACCAGACATTTAACAGTCATTCCGTATTTATGTGAAGTCCTTGATCTTGTCAATTTGACTGTTCCTGTTGATGCTACTGTCAGTTTCGTGAATAAATGTTTGAAACGTGCTAGCAGTCTTCAAACATCATTGACTACTGCATGCGAGTGTATGGGTGCATTATCGACTTTATTAAGAGCTTCAAGCATTCACGTTTTCGTCTACACCCACACTCATCACATCATAATACCAGTACTACACATCTGATAACATGTACGCTGTTTTGTGTGAGTGACCATATTACCCCTGGCAGCGCCTCACGCTGGTGACCTACATCAACACCGCAACATTACACCGTCCAGGTGATAAACGACACGCTCACTCTGCCAGCTTTCACATCACGCATAAACAGTACGTTACATTTCTGGTAGCCAGTTACATTTCTGGTGGACCAGATTTGTGGGTTTTCTACATTTTCAAGACAGTGGTTAATAGGTCAACAACTGCTGTCTCACATAAACACTGGCGTTGGCATCTTCGTGTTACTACTACATGGACCACAACTGCTCCGGAAGTGAAGTGACATTGTTATACATTTTTGGAGTTCTACAGATGATGGCAATATATCTGGGCGATCAAGTCACGTCATTCCCTGTCAACCTAAGATTGTAAACAGTACTGCTGGTTGTTTACACTACATTCTACACACATATTGACGTTGGATCTTCTAGTCTCAACTGGTGTCGAGTATGATTTTTGTAGCTACACTTTGGAGACCACTGCCTGTTATCAAGTTACGGTGACCTTCAAGGGTGGATCGTCTACCATTGTTGTTGACAGTAGTACCGCATTGTACTGCATCTTTGCAGCTGTTGAGGATTGTGCAAAAAGATAAGTGGCCTGTTTAGTGTGTAAACTGTGCCTTTATTTGGTGTAAAGCTGAGCCTTCCTCTGTACACATTCTATATATTGTGTATTTACATATGCCATGCATGTTTTTTGTATACATGTTTTTGTTTACATGTTTATTTAGTGTGTATTTCTGCGGGCTGGTTGGGAAGGTGACTCCTTTAGAATATACCACGTGAAAGAGGTTCTACTGTGAGTGTTTTCTGTAGGGACTGTGCAAATTTTCCACAGGGAAATTTGTTAGCAATATTTGTTGCTATTTACGTTTAGTTGTGACGAAGTGTGCCTTTTCGTTGTTTTTGTAATATTTTTCTTTTCTTTAGTTTTAATTTGATTTGTTTGTATTTGTCTGCCTCTTCTGTCTATTATTTATTTCTATACATCTTTTTGTTTATAACAGTGTTGCCATTTGTGTGTTTATTTTCACAGTCATCATTACATATTTTGTAACAATTTTTCTTTAGTTTCGCTGTATTGTTTCTTTGACTTCTGCAAACGTTTTCGGTTGTTGTTTTGTATTCTTGTCCTTGTATTTATTATTGTAATACAGTGTTGTCATACAGTCTATAGATATACTTGATCATATACTATTATTATTAATATCATACACTTTTCAAATAGAGGTTATTTATAATGATAATATTATAGAGAAACAAGGTAACTATACAAGGTCTTTGACTAAGACTTGTCTCTCAAAGAGAGTGAAATAAAGTGAAGTGAGTATACAAGTCTAGTATTACAGACTTGTCTCCCATCAAAGTGGAATAAGGTAATTTATTTAATTTTTCAGGTCTGATCTCACATAGTTGACAGAATGTCTACACTAGACTACTTTATTGAACAAGGGAAAGCCCTTGGGAAGACAGGTGAGAAGTTAGAAGAATTCGCAACTGCTCAATTTGACAAAGCATTGAAGTCTGAAGAAAAGAGACAAAAAGAGGAAAATAAAAGATTAGACAGAGAATCTGAGAATTTAAGATTACAGATGCAGGCAGATGAAAGAAAATTTCAAGCTGCTGCTGAAGAGAAAAAACTTCAAGCTGCTGCTGAGGAGAGAAAATTTCAAGCTGCTGTTGAAGAGAAAAAACTTCAAGCTCAAGCTGCTGCTGAGGAGAGAACATTTCAAGCTGCTGCTGAAGAGAAAATACTTCAAGCTGCTGCTGAGGAGAGAAAATTTCAAGCTGAGGCTGAAGAGAGAAAAGCAAAAATGGAACATGATGAAAGACTCGCAGCTTTGGAGTTAGAGAAATTAAAATTGATGAATGTGGGTGCTCATCAAGCAACTTTGGGTACGACAAAGGAGAAGTCTAATAAGATCAAATTACCTCATTTCAATTCTTTAAAGGACGACATAACGGATTATCTTGATAGATTCCAATTTTTATGCGATATGCATAAAATAAAAAAGGAAACATATGTCGAACAACTGATGGAATTTTTTTTCAGGTGAACTAGTAACTACTCTTATGACAATAGAGGAATATGACAGGACTAACTATGATGTTGTCAGAGCAGCATTACTTAAAAGATATCAACTAAAAGAAGAAGATTATCGTCTTTGTCTTAAGACAATGTTGCCAGAAAATGGAGTAGATTTCTCTGACTTTATTACAAAGATACGTCGTACATTCACACTTTGGATTGAGTTGTCTGAGACTGAAAAAACATATGAAGGCCTAATGGACTTATTACTTCAAGACAAAGTTATGTCATCGGTCAACGAATCTTTCCTTGCTTTTCTTCATGAGCGTAAACCTAAAAACATAAAAGACATGGAGGAATATTGTTGCCAGTATGTCACTGCGCATCCCCATGCTACAGTTAGCAATTCTAAAGCAAAAGAAGGGTTGCCAGTTGCTTTAGCAGCACCATATGGCTCTAATTACATTCGTAAATTTCAAGGTGCTCAACAAAGCTTTAATAAGAAGAGTAATCAGAATTACACTCAATATCAAAGCAATCCATCACACAATGGGTTTTCTTCAAAGAATTGGAGATGAGCTGATAGTCCTCATAATGTTGGGTCTAATAATTATAGAATCTTTCGCAAAGGTTATCACAATAGAAACTATCCGAGTTTTTCTTCTTGAGATAATTATCCTCGCCGTCAAGAATATTACGATGATGGTTATGGAAACTGTGATTCAAACCAGAATAATGGTTATAATGGGCAATATAATGATAATTACAGGGGAAATAATAATTGCGGCAGACCTAGACATAACAAAAGAAAATCTTATCGTCAGCCAAACGCTGCACAACAATGAGTCTCAGGAAGCCTGTAGTCAAGTGAACGATAATAGAAACTCTAATGCTATCACTGGCTCTGCTTTTGATTTTGGGAGAGCAGCTAAGTGCCCCCAATGCTCAACATTGTTCGAGCCGTCTACAGTATCTACCCTAATTTGTGGTCACCCTCTTCCCGCTCTTCCTGCTACAGTTGCGCATGATGGGAGAGGATCTCTTATCTTACATAAAGGTCTAGTGAATGATAATCCAGTCTCAGTACTTTTTTATTCTGGATGTACTACTATTGGGGTTAGGCAATCTCTCATAGATCCTTGCTGTGCCACGGGAAAGGTGGTTAAATGTGTGACATTTGGTGGCACTTTGGAGATATATCCTACTGCTATCATCCACATGGGAGCCGCGGTAGCATAATGGTTAGTGCACTGGCTTCCTAGCGCAGTGGTCTATGGTTCGATCCCCAGATGAGGCGGGAATATTTTAGGCCACAAACGGTTCCTGGTTCGACCCAGCACCAAATGGGTACCAGAGCAACTCTGGGAAGGTTAAGGCGGCCGGCGTGATGCCGACCACATCACCCCTCGTGTGCCGACGGTCAAGATAATATGGGCCTAACACCATATTCCCAATATGCCTCAATGGGCGTGTAACGGGTTCCTTTTTTTTTTTTTATCATCCACATGGATACTCCCTTCTTTACAGGAGATGTCCACACATGTCTTCTTCCTAATCCTATTGCAGATCTTATAATCGGTCGTATTCACGGGGTTAAGGAATGTACCCCGCAGCAAATTGCTGCTTGGGAAGAACATAATATCCAAACAGCCAATGTGGTTGTAACAAGAGCACAAGCTCTTATTCCTTCAACTTCATCTAATGATGGTAATGAAGTTGGTAGCCAAGATGATCACTTGGTGATTTCACATGACTCGTTTGTGAAACTACAAGAAGAAGACTCTTCTCTTAATAAATACTTTCTTCTCGCTAAAAACGGTGATCCAAATCAAAATACAATTCACAAATCGTATATCACTATGAAGAATGGTATACTAGTACGTATGGTACAACACTCAGACACATCTATGCACTCTCAAATTCTTGTGCCCAAAAGTATGAGAGCCTTAATTCTTCAACATGCACATGATTCTCAGTGTGCTGGACACATGGGTTTTTCTCGCACTAAGTCAAGAGTTCTAGCGGCTTTCTTTTGGCCATTCGTAAACAAAGACATACAAATTTATTGCCGATCTTGCAAGATTTGTCAAGATGTCAAATCTAGAGGTCCACGACATGCTGCACCTATCCAGGCTGCAGACATTCCTATTCGACCATTCCAGAAGATGGCAATAGATATTATTGGCCCTTTTAAGATTAAGTCAGCCAGAGGACATCAATTCATCCTAACATGCATCGACATGTGCACACATTGGCCAGAAGCTATACCTCTAAAGAGCATATCTACTGCAAATATCGCAGACGCTCTTTGGCTAATATTTTCTCATTTGGGTTTTCCCAGAGAAATATTGTCAGACCATGGTACTCAATTGATATCAGACACTATGTCGCAGGTGATGTCTATCCTAGATATTAAAAGGTCTCTCAGTAGTATTTATCACCCAATGTCTAATGGGTTAGTTAAACGTCTTAATAGAACACTCAAGAACTTACTTGGCAAGATTACTGAGAATCATCCTCAGGATTGGGACAGGGTTTTACCCGCGGCTCTCTTTGCCTATAGAGAGGTCCCCAACGAGCATACATGGTTTTTCTCTCTTTCAACTTGTTTTCGGCGTGCAACCGCGCGGTCCTATGTCCTTGCTACACGATGTGATAACTGCCGATAATATTGACGATGACACTCAATCTTCATATGAGTATGTCATTGCTCTCAGGCATAAGATTATCGAAGCATGCAAGTTAGTGACTTCATCCTCCGAATTTGCCAAAGAAAAGGCGAGGCAATTCGCTAATAAGAAGAGACGCCTACGTCAACTTTGTCCTGGAGACAAAGCGTTTGTCTTACTTCCTTCGAGGGAGAACAGACTTCTCATTGCATGGAAAGGTCCATATAGAATAGTCTCAAAAATTTCCGATGTCGACTATGTTGTCGATATTGATGGAAGGCATAAAACCTTCCATATAAATATGCTTACGGAATTTATTGAACGACCAGACTATTTGCAGCCTATTTTCCAGGCGACGGACGATTCTCCAGTCCAACATGGTCATATCTCATCCTTGTCAGTTATACAGGAGGAGGAAACTACGTTTTTAGATGTTAATCTACCTCTTCCTATGATTCCACTCAATTCTACGGAATCATGGAGAAACGTTACGGTTTCTTCTAATTTGTCTTTTGAGGAACAGCATCAGGTATCTTCTTTGCTACAATCATTTCAGGATGTCCTTACCGACATTCCTGGACACACACATATTATCAAACATGACATCATACTTACTGATCATAATCTGATCAGAGTAAGACCATATCCTATCCCTATTCATTTCCAAGCACAAGTCGAGAAAGAATTGGATGAAATGATACAATTGAAAATAATTTAACCATCCACTTCAGCATACTCTTCATCCATGGTTATTGTTTGAAAGAAAGACAATAACATATGTCTTTGCGTCGACTATCACAAATTGAACCAAGTTACGAAGTTCGATGCTGAACCTATGCCTTTATTGGAAGATCTACTTGCTAGACTTTCTAAATCGCGATTCTTTACTAAACTTGACTTGTCGAAAGGCTATTGGTAAGTTCCGTTAACTGAACGTGCTAAAGCTTTCACTGCTTTCTCAACACCTAGGGGTTTGTATCAATGGAATTTTATTCCTTTCGGGCTGATGAACACCCCAGCTACTTTCGTACGCATGATGCGTCGAATTCTCTCATATCGCACAGATGTCATCGCATACGTAGACAACATCTGTCTTTTCAGCGATACTTGGGAAGAACACTATTCAGGTTTAAATGAGTTACTGTCTACTCTACGCGAGCATAATTTGACTGCAAAACCCTCTAAAGCCTTTGTTGGGTTTAGTGAAATTTCTTTCCTAGGTCATCGTGTTGGTCATGGTCTATTGAAGACAGAGGACCAAAACATTTCTAAGATATTAAATATCTCCGTTCCTAAAACGAAAAAGCAAGTACGTAGTCTCTTGGGATTAATACAATTCTACGGAAGATTCATTAAGAATCTGTCCTCCATTATGGCACCTCTTTCAACTTTATTGAAAAAAGGTTCTCCTAATATGGTGCGCTGGTCCCAAGAATGCCAATCTTCATTGGATCAGATTAAGAATTTTTTCTCATCTCCTCCTATCTTAGACTACCATCGATTGATAAGACTTTTGTCCTTCCTAGTGATGCCTCTTCCACTGGGATCGGGGCAGCACTTATGCAGGAGTATTCAGGAACTCTGCATCCTGTGATGTATATCTCTAGGAAATTGAATGCGGCAGAAAGGAACTATTCGGTTCTAGACCGGGAATTGTTAGCTATGGTTTGGTCCATTCTTAAGCTACAAAGATTCCTTCTAGGCGCGCATTTCATTATGGAAACTGACCAAAAAGCTCTTACAGCTATGCAGAACAAGGATTTGAAGAGCTTGAGATCTACTCGATATGCTATTGCTCTTCAACCTTTTCATTTCACGGTGCGGGCTATCCGTGGTTCGGATAATGTGATGGCGGACATACTGTCTAGATGCCCACATGATTCCACTTAAGTCTTGTGTCCTAGATTTCATGATACACTTCCAGACTCATGTCTGTTCATAATATACATTAACACATTTGTTTCACCTTAGATTAGTAAATTGATCATTTTCTTTCTCTATTGCTATCTTTGGTGTAATGTGGAAGGTTGAGTTAACATAAAATAAAGGTCAAAAAAAAGAAAAGGAAAATTTTTTAAATGGCCACATATAATACTTAAATAATTTTGTAGTGACTATAGTGCATTATAGCATGTTACTAATTGTGTCATTTATATTGTTCTCAGTGCAAACTAGTACCAAGTACGGAGCGCTTGTGAGAACCATGATGATGTCATACCTTACATTTGTTCCAGAGATCGCAGCCCTTATTTGTATATAATATACTTCTATTGTTAGATAATGTGTAAGAAATTTAACAAATTTGGTCATGTCCATCCATTACATATATTGATAGTATAACATTGTAATTTGTATATTGATATGACTTCTCGAGATAGATTGTCATTTGTCATTGCTATAATTATAGTATTGCATAATTTTTTGATAGGTATGTAATTTTTGTTAGTATTGCCAGCAACTGAGGTTTCTTTGATGGTACCTTCCCGAATATATTTTCTCTTATTTGGTGAGATGATTTGATTCTCTCCAGACGCTCTATTTGTGCGTTGATTCAACTTGACATTAGGTTGATTCTTTCATTGGCGCATTATTCATGCGTCATGAGCTTGTGGTATCTTGCTCATTGATGTATTTTTATTTAAAAATGGGTCATTTTTTTAAATACGGGGGGTGCGGTAGTCTGTTGCTGTCGTTTTTGACGGAGTCATTAAAGGTAAATCTATTTAATAATTTTGTTGGTCAAAGTTGGAGAACTGGGTTTTAACTTCTATGACAGGTTGTTTAAGGGTTATCTTCCCTTTCTTTCAATCATTGTCGTTGATCTGTCTTAACGATGCTCAGATTTATGCTGTCTGGGCATGCGCAGGTTCTGAGCGTGAACTTAGGGAACTTCCGTCAGGAAGAGTGTGTTTTGGGCTGTCGGACATGATGTCCATTGTGATTTTCTCTATATCATCGTGGGGATTGGAAAGTCTTCGATATGACTGAAATGTCAATGTTTTCCCCCAGAGATTCCCTGTTCGTCAAGAGTGACGACAGTTATTAATTGTGTATCCGGAGGATTCTGTAAAAGGTAAAGAGACATTCTTATTAATATGCCTTTGGTTGCAGAACATTTGAAGTTACCTATCTGCGAGTGACGCTCACAGATCTTGAGAGACAGAATTCCTTCTTGCTTCTTGTTATAGCCAAATGAGACTATGTGTCTTCTATTGAACAGAAGCCTAATGATGATGATAGATTATTGTGGACGCCCCAGATTGGCAGTATATAGGTTTAGCATGGTTTGATCGTGCCTGTTAACGAAGGATACACAGCTGTCTACATATTGAGGCCCTGTATTACGGCCAATATTTTTCAGCAAGAGGAAATATACCTGGCGGGCTATGCCAGATGAATAACAGCCTTAAGTATTATTGCTACGCAATTTAGGAGCTCGTTTTTTTGGACGACGGAGTTAAGTAAGTACCTGAAGCGCTGAGTCAATGGTACGGAAGCTACATTATAAACTGTAACAAAAGGACAGATGATGATTGATCATGTCCTAATCGATGTATGATTCAAGCCTTAGATTACCAGACATTTAACAGTCATTCTGTATTTATGTGAAGTCCTTGATCTTGTCAATTTGACTGTTCCTATTGATGCTACTGTCAGTTTCGTGAATAAATGTTTGAAACGTGCTAGCAGTCTTCAAACATCATTGACTACTGCATGCGAGTGTATGGGTGCATTATCGACTTTATTAAGAGCTTCAAGCATTTGCGTTTTCGTCTACACCCACACTCATCACATCATAATACCAGTACTACACATCTGATAACATGTATGCTGTTTTGTGTGAGTGACCATATTACCCCTGGCAGCGCCTCACGCTGGTGACCTACATCAACACCGCAATATTACACCGTCCAGGTGATAAATGACACGCTCACTCTGCCAGCTTTCACATCACGCATAAACAGTACGTTACATTTCTGGTAGCCAGTTACAAACAGCTAAAAAGAAAATGCATGTAAATGTCATCCAATGTTATGCACCAACTAATGACAAAGAAGAGTCTGTGAAAGAAGCATTTTATACTAGACTACAGGAAATTGTGGAAAAAGTAAAAAGAAGAGACATCACAGTTTTGATGGGTGACAAGAATGCAAAGATAGGTACAGTCAACACCGGCTTTGAAGAAGTCATGGGAAAACATGGGCTAGGAATAATGAATGAAAATGGGGAACTATTCTCAAACTTCTGTGCTTCAAATCAACTGGCTATAGGAGGACGCATGTTTCCACATAAGAGAATACACAAGGCAACATGGATATCACCATACCATAGAACAGAAAATCAGATTGATCATATATACATAAACAAAAAGTTTAGATCATCATTGCAGGATGTAAAGGTATATAAGGAGCAGATGTGGCATCAGATCACCACCTTCTGATGGCCAAAATAAAAATCAAGAGATATGCAACAATGCAAAATTATAGACAACAATTTAATGTAGGACATCTAAGACATCAAGAAACAAGAGACAAATTTGCGGTCACAATATCCAACAAATTCAAAGTGCTCCAACAGCTGGAAGATGTAGAGAATACAGAAGACTATTGGCAGCAAATCAAAACTGTATGGAATGAGACATGTGGAGAAATACTGGGGGAAAGGGAATGACAACAAAAAGCATGGATAACAAAAGAAACCATCAATAAGATAAAAGACAGAAAAAACAAGAAAGCAGAATTAAACACAAGTAAAACCAGAAGTTCCAAAGCCAAGGCTCAAGAAGTGTACACAGAAGCAAACAAAGAAGTAAAAAGAAGTATCAAAAGAGACAAGAGGAAGTATATTGAGGAGTTGGCAAGAGAGGCAGAAGATGCTGCAGCCAAAGTAAATATGAGAGAACTGTATAACAGCACAAAGAAGCTGACAGGGAAATACAGGCAAACAAGTTGCCTCATAAAAGACAAGACTGGAAAACTGCTCAGCAATATACAAGAGCAAATGAAGAGGTGGGCAGAATATTTTGAGGACCTTCTCAATAGACCAGCTCCACAAAACCCCCCTGACATCCAGCCAGCAGAAGAAGAGCTACAAATTAACGGTGAAAGACCAATGAAGGAAGAAATAAAGAATATAATCAAAGCGCTATATGACAATGCAAGATGTTGTGTTAGAACAAATAAAGGGAATACAGAATGGTTTACAGTAGAAACAGGGGTGAAACAAGGCTGTATTATGTCACCACACTACTTTTTGGAATAGCTATTGATTGGGTTATGAGAAACTATACCCACAATGAACAATTGGGTATAAAATGGACAAATGGAAAATTCCTGGGGGACCTGGATTTCGCAGATGATGTAGCATTCTTAAGTTCAACACCAAGACAATCCCAATAAGCAATAAATAATTTGTGTCATCTCTCGGTTAAAATTGGTCTCCAAATAAATGCCTCTAAACCTAAAGCTATGAACTTTTCTAACGAGACCTTTGATATCATCTTGAACGGGGAAAAACTACAGAAAGTTGAAAGTTTCAATTATTTAGGCAGTAAAATGACTCAGGATGGTGACACAACAAGAGAAATCCATACTAGAATTGCTTTGGCAGCTAGCGCCTTCAATAGATTATCTAACATTTGGAAATTACGATCATTGAATATACATACCAAGCTTCGTCTGTTTAATTCAAATGTTATCTCAGTGTTAACATACGGCTGTGAGAGTTGGAAAATAACAAAATCATTGGAGAACAAGCTGAATACATTCGAGAACAAATGTCTTAGAAAACTCATGAACATCAGTTGGAAAGAATTCAAGACTAATCGACAAATAAGAGAAGACTCTAGGCAGAAATATGTCTCCGACTATATAAGGAAAAGACGTGGTCATATATCGGTCATGTCCTACGAATGCAAAACAACAGAATACCACTACAGGCGCTCACTTGGGTTCCTGAGGGTAAGAGGAAAAAAGGAAGACCAAAAGAAACACTCAGAAGAACAATAATAAGAGAAGGAAGAACGTTGGGCCTAAATAATGTGCAAGAGCTAAGAGGAGTGGCGTCACAACGAACAACCTGGAGAGCACTGGTTTCTGCCTTATGCGCCGTGTTTGGCGCTTAAAGAATTTATTATTATTATTATTATAAAGCTTCTAAGAGATGGAAAAGCTTCTGGACCTGATGGCATTCCAGCAGAGGCCATCAAAGCAGATATCAACATGGCTACAGAGATGTTATATAAATTACTTGGTAAAGTCTGGGAAAAGGAAGAGATGCCAGCAGAATGGAAGGAAGGATATCTGGTTAAGTTGCCTAAGAAGGGAAATTTACAAGAGTGCACAAATTATAGAGGAATAGTGTTACTATCAGTGCCAGGAAAAGTATTAAATAGGATTATCCTTGGATAGACAAGAAACTGAGAGATGAACAAGCAGGTTTTCAATAAAACAGATCCTGTACAGACCAGATAGCCACTTTGAGAATAACAGTTGAACAAAGTCTGGAATGGAATTTACCACTATATATCGGATTTGTGGACTATGAAAAGGCATTTGACAGTGTAGACAGAGAATCACTTTGGAAATTGATGAGGCATTATGGAGTTCCCCTGCTTCCCAAAATTGAATAACATCAAAACAAGATAAGGACAGTTGACACTAAAACTAAAGAACTTGTATCTCTTTATTTTATACCAACAATATTGTGAGTACTCAATATTTTGTTTTTATTTTAGTACAGCTAAATGACTTTCTTTTAAAACTACTACTTGCTTTAAAGTGAAGGCAGTGTAACTTAACAGTTTACACATTACATAAGAATAACAATAGTAATAGTTAACATTCAGCAACAATAAGGTTTAAATTTTATCAGCTATGCACACTTTTAAGTGAATTAAGATAATTCTGTAGTTTAAAAATCACAGAATCTCATTCATTTTATTCTTATATTTAGATGGAAGAAAACAATTTTCTGGTGGTCAGGTGATGCTAGTAGCAATCAGTAATGCCTACACATATTTTAACTTGTTAAGAAAAACAAAACAAAGAAACCTAGCAATGAGTGATAGTTAAATATGAGTATATAAACCAATGAAATGGTATTGAATCAGTTTTACAAATAACAGTTCACATGAAACAAGGGACGTTTCGGTTTTTACCCTTTGTCAGCCACAAACAGGTGACAAAGACAAGAATTACATATAGGTACTACAAAAACATACGATGATGAGAAACAATACAAAATGAGCAATACAAACAGATGGAAAAAGTAAACACCCATGGTAATGTGCAAAAAAAGAACAATAATTATACAAGAAAATCGTAAAACCTAAAAGAAATACCGAAACAAGAAAGTAAATAAACAACAAAACGAAAAAAAGAATGAACAAAACTTCAGAACAAGTAAAAATTCACTTAGCTAGAACCGTAGATGCTTGGAATAAAAGACAGTAGTATTCTCTCCAAGAAATCTTGAAGGAAGTGACGTATAAGATAGTGATAATTTAAAAAGAAACAAAAGGATATGAAACGAACCAAAACATAAGTAGATCGGAAAAAAAACAAGGAATAAAGAAGAATGAAAAAGAGAGAAAAGCCACCAGAATTTATGCAAAATGATTTTGAACATTAAGCCCTTTAGGAAATAAAACGCCCATTTGAAAAATAAGACGATTCTCCAATGAAAAGCGAGTCCAATCATCACCAACACATGAACGGAGGGCAGTGACATGGATATTGGATTTACCTGAATGGTCAGGCCTATTGAAATGAAGGGCCACCGGTAAATGTTTGCCATGATAGATGTCATTCAAGTGCTCATGAAACCTGTCTGCCAAACGCCTTCCACTTTCACCAATATAGGTAATGCCGCACCTCTTACAGATGATAGCATTAATCAGGTTTCTGAATTCACACGTGAAAGACTCTAATGATAAATTGTCTTTTCGGAAAAGTGACTGTCTGAGTTTGGAGTACAAACGGACAGCTCTTACATACGTGTACAAGGATATCCCTAAAATTCCTATCCCTATGATATGCTACCAAAGGTGTATCCTGAAACAACTCTCTGGTATCAGGATCAGAGTGGAGAATAGGTAGATGTTGAAACAGGATTCTCTTTACCGCCAGACAGTGAGGATGGAAAGTTAGAACCAGTTTGAGTCTGTCAGATTGGACAGAAGGTTTAGTAGTGAGTGCCATCTGACGAGTGATGCATGTGATACGATTAAGAGCATCAGATAAAACATGTTTGGATAAAGACGTCGGCGAAGGAACTCGAGCATCTCTTGAGCTCGCTGATGGAAATCATCGTCATCATGACATAACCGACGCAAGCAAAGAAGTTGAGAAACAGGAATGGAATTTTTACAACTAAGAAGATGCGATGAAGTATAAAGAAGGAAACCGTGAGCGTCAGTAGCCTTATAATAAATAGACGTTTTAAGACCAGTAGGGCTAATAGCCACAATGATGTCAAGGAAGTTCACTGAAGTCGTAGAAATTTCAGAAGTGAATTTGATGGCAGGATTGAAATTACCAACATAGTCAATAAATCGACGGAGGTCTACCTCAGACATGTCTGTAATGCCAATACCATCATCAATATATATATATAACATATAGTTACAATACCATCATCAATATATATAATATATAATTACAAATGAAATAGTATACCAGATTTCTGTCTGTTTAGCTCATTTTTACTGTATCAAGTTTTTGATGACAAATTAAACAGAAAACTCACTTCAAAATCTGTATTTATTTCCTGCTTTAGTTTCTGATCCAGGAATATAAACTTCTTGTCCATATTTTGTGCACTCTAATGAAAAAAAAAGTTATTTGTGAACACAATCAGTAAGATGGTGTGCTCAGATGCTGCTGTCACAAGAAACAGCATTCAGAGTTCTATGTGACATGGACAAAATATTACTGCTGCAAATTGTTTATTTTATGAGTGTCAGTGATAGATGCATTGTACATACATGCCACACTTAAAGGTTTACCCATAATCTGTACGGGGTGTTTGCGTTTTCAGATGTGTACGGGCCGTACACGGGTCTGTACGGGTTTTTTCGCCTAATTATTAAATACAGTAGAACTCCATTTATCCGAACCCCAATTATCCGAACATCCAATTATCCGAACACTTTTTCCAGAAAAAAAAAAAAAAAATCAGATGCCACAGTCACGTTAGACTAAAATTCGGAATCTTTTGATGCGGCAAACTTCAAATGTGTGCGAACAATTTGTAGAGAATGGGATGGGCTAATGGTCGGTCGCTTACGTACAGGAAGTCAGTTAGATCATAAAGTCAGTTAATATCTGGTTTACCAATCCAGTGTACGTGTGCTTTCTAGGTAGAACACTGGCTAAACAGACAGTTCAACTTAAAATAATTGTGTCTGCTACTACAGCAGAATAATTTTGGTGTACAAGTATTTCTCTGTGCGATATGGCATCTTCCAGTAGGCCTAAAGCATATAAAAGGAACCGCAATGTTTTGTCAATTGAAACGAAAACAGAAATTATCAAGAGACTAGGACAAGGTGAAACTGTGTCTTCACTTGCGAGGATTTTCAATGTTGGGAAAGCTACCGTCTCTGACATCAAAAGTAACAAGGATAAAATTATGAGTTTTGCATCGAAATTTGATAGTGAAAATGGGTCGAAGAAACGTAAAACCATGAGAAATGCGAAAGATGTGAAATTGGAAGAGGCTTTGTATATATGGTTTGTGCAAAGAAGAAGCAAAGGGGAACCTATCTCTGGTTCTCTGTTGTGTGAAAAGGCACTTCAGTTCAACAATCAACTTGACGGTCCTCCTGACTTTAAGGCTAGCCAGGGATGGTTAAGAAACTTTAAATCTCGTCATGGCATACGAGAATTGGAGATTCAAGGGGAATCTTTATCTAGCGATGCAACTGCCGCTAAAAATTTTAAAGAAACATTCTTGGCTTTTTAGGAAGAAGAAGGTTATTCACTCGATGATGTGTATAATGCCGATGAGACTGGCTTATACTGGAAATCATTGCCTCAAAAATCACTTGCATCTCAGCGCGAAGCAGCTGCCCCTGGGTTTAAAAAGTGCAAAGAGAGAGTAACAATTTTGGTAGCCGCGAATGCCAGTGGAAGTCATCGTTTACCGGTGCTAATGATCGGCAAAGCCAAAAAACCACGTTGTTTAAAGAATGTGACATGTCTCCCATTGTGTTACAAAGCACAGAAGAGTGCTTGGATGAATAGTGAAATATTTCTTGATTGGTATACAAATCAGTTCATCCCAAATGTGAAGAGGTTGAGAGAACAAGAAAAGAAAACTGGAAAAGTAATTCTTCTACTGGACAATGCACCATCTCATCCAGAAACGGATACATTGAATGCAGTTGATGCAAATGTTAAAGTAATTTTTCTGCCTCCCAATGTAACAGCACTGATTCAACCAATGGATCAAGGTGTTATAGCAAAGCTTAAAAAGATGTACAAGAAGGAAGTCCTGCGTCGTTTATTGTTGGCTGAAGATGAAGAAAGTGTGGTCGCGTTTTCCAAAAAGCTTAATCTCAAAGACTGCTGCTATATGTTAGCTGATGCTTGGAACACCCTGTCACAAGATAATCTCAACAAGGCTTGGAGTAGATTGCTTGGGAAAAAAGGAGGAAATGAAACTACTGCAGTGGACACAAATGATGATTGTATAAATGAAGTTGTGGAACTGTTTCAAGCAATGCCCGGATTTTCGGACTGTGACAAAGATGATGCACACATGTGGCTAGAAGATGATAATGATTCTGGTTTTCAGTTTTTGAATGACGAAGAAATTTTGTCTTTTGTGCAAGAAGAAAACCAAATACATGTAGTGACCAATGATGAAGACTCCTCAGAAGTACATGATGTACTTGTAGATTATGAAGAAAAACCAAAACGTCGACCAAGTCCTGAAGAGGCCTTTATAGCACTAGAAACAGCGATGGCTTGGTACGAGCAAGAAGATGACAGCTGTCCTACACAGCTTCTGCTGTTGAAGAGAATGCGGGACTTAGCAGCCAAAAGGAGACTATCCAGTTTGGTGCAAAAGAGGATTCCTCATTATTTTAAATAGTGGGCTACATCTGTGCAAGTACATATATACGTAAGTTGCGTGTGGTTTTGAATCGTTTGTAATGTTATTTTGAAAACATTTCTCTTTCTTAACAAAAATAATTAATACAAGTAGTACATGCACTGCAGTGTAATAAAAGATTTTGGTGATACAGTAATCTAATACAGTGTGGGTATTATTATTACAGTACAAGTAAATATGTTTTATAGTGTAATTTCCTTGTGATGGTTAATTATTTTTAGAAATATGTGTACATGTACTCGATACATTATGTAATCCAATTATCCGAACATTTGATTATCCGAACGATGCTCGGTCCCATGGGGTTCGGATAAATGGAGTTCTACTGTATACATATAAATCGACCGTTTTGTACCACTAAACAATTTTCCGTAATTTGCATCATGAGATTCGGCGAGATTTTAAGCCAAGTGGATTAAAAAAAAAATAACCAATGAAAATCAAGCTGCCTATTTTTCAATTGCCGCGGGATGTGCGTGGCGTGTTCATTCACAATTTTTCGCTAAAGCTAGCGCGAGGTTACTGATTATTTGAACGATTTCGCAGCACTGAGTCGAGCCTATTGTTTAGGATTAATTTCCAGTTTAGTATTGGTAAGTAATTCATTTTTTCAAAAAAAGTATTACAATAACATTGTTTAGATGAAGTTAGATTTAACTGTCAGATAACTTAGGCCTAGGCTATGCTTTTTTTTCCGTAAGATTTAGCATAGCCTAATTTATTATTTACGGCTGCTTAAAAAAAAGGCGGATACCACTTCATATTATTTGATTTCACTAAAACTTGTAGAAAGTGCGTAAGAAATGTAAATTTGAATAATAATACAATACAAATAATGGGTAATATCGGAATGACGGTCGCCGAACGATCTGCGTGTATTTTCGAACCATTTAGGCTAGTAACACTAACCTTAAATCTAAATGGTACGAAAATACATGCGAAGCGTTCGGCTTCCGATATTACCAAATTATGAAACTGAAGGAAAAAAAAAAAACACACACAAAAGCAAGGCAAATTTGCATCTTAACCCGATCAGAGAAAAGTTTAGCCTATTTGGAGTTAGGCCTAGGCCTACTTCTCGTCTAAGTTTTAATTTCGTTTCTTTAAAAAACAATGCGATTTTGCCTTGAGTGATCATCATTACGGTCAACTAATGATTTAGGCTAGGCCTATATTTATTAAATAATTAATTACTATCAATGTTTGATTGACACTAAAAGTCGTATGGGTAGGTCTATTTAAAGCTACCAGTTGGGCTATAGGCCTAACGGCTATTCCAATTATTGAAGTTTGATAGAGATTAGTTGCGCCAGTTTATATTTTCATTGCTATCTTTAAAAATATATATATGATTTAAGATTAGTAAACCTAACCCAAAACGCTTATTACTGGTCTCTTTAGACCTAGGCCTATACTTTTATTAGGCACTATAGAACAGACACCAAACTGTTCTTCATTTCCACCATAAATTGTATTAATTTTTTTTTGCAGAAATAGACTAAATGATGATACAGTTACAGCATTTCTACAATGCAAAATAAATTCTAACTCCTGTTGTTTATTTTTTAAAGCAAGTGACGACATGCTTAAAAAGGCAAAGGGCGCATGTCACTATGATGGTGCAGAGCCATCTAATTGAATATATTTTTTACATGAATAAACTCTTTTGTTACGTTTTTCAGTCTTTGTACAGGTTTTGCGGGTCTTTGTACAGGTTTTGCGGGTCTTTGTACAGGTTTTTTTAATTTTTTGTACAGGTTTTTCATCTCTGAGGTGTGGCATGTATGATTGTAGGAAGTCTTTTTGCTTGGCTGTAGTGTTGTAATTTGTGTGAGTAGTAGTTGAGTAAAGTTTAGTTTAATTTAGTAGCTTAATAAGTCAGTAAATATTGCTGGGCTCTAAGATGTTTGGATGGTATAACTGAGTCAATCTCATATGTTAAAGGTCACATGATGTGATTTGTGGCTGAATGAATGGATTACAGGAACTTTTGGTTTTGATCTGGAAAAACTTGGAGAAAAGAGGTTATCAGTTTATGACAGTCAACACTCGAGTTTTCTGGAATGAAAGTGAACAGTTATCACAAAGGTGAAATATGTGTAGTAGTGCCTGAGTACATTTTCTGAGTTTTGCGGTTAATTTGAGGAGATTCTCCTTGAGTATGGTGTATTACTTTTGAACATATGTTGGCACATAGTTCAGTTTTGTGCCAGGTAACAGTTTGCAATAAATTGTTAATAAATGTAGAGGTAGTTAGCTTGAAAGAACTAAAGTTGTCCATAGAGAACTAAGTTATGGTACTGATATACTATCATGTGATATTAACTTGCCTGATGTACAGGTGTTAGGTTTTGTTGTTTTTGTGTGTGGCTGCATTCCATGTTATGTTGAGCTGTTGTTGTTGAGATTTATCCCCTAAATTTCGTAACATCACATTATAAAATCTTGTAACAATTACAATCTGAAAATAAAGTGAATAGTTCTGCATGTTTGAGTAGCATTTTGGCTACATTTTTTTTATTCTAATAGATAATAATTTCTTTCATCCCAGGGGATTCTAGAACAAGGACTGACTAGTAATGTCTTTAGCTTACTTCTTCACTCTCTGTCTGTCTGTCTGTCTCTGTGTGTACCCGTTCTGTAGTGTAAACATCTTTTCCTTTTTATTAATTTTTTTATTTTGTTCCACTGGTGTTTTTACACCAATTCCACACTGATGATCCCACCATAATATTTTAAGTCTTCTGTCATTTACAGCCCACCATTTTATGTATCCATACTTTCTTGGTCATTACTTTTGTTCTTCACACTGTTGCCAGAGGCAAACAAAATCTGTGATGTTTGATCTAAAAGTTAAGATGCTTGTGCTGAATTTTATGTTTAATATTGCCTCAAGCTAGCAGCATGGATACAAGTTGAAATCAAGGGGGAGTGAATTCATTTCACAGCACCTTGTGAGTCATGACCCAGGTGGGTCCTTGGTTCTCAGACTGTATTGTTATTGTAGAACAGAATCAACATCATTACACTCTGGGCAAACCCATAGGTGCTCAGTCTCCCTCAGCAAATGCCAACAGGTATGAATGCTAATTGTTCCTTTTGCGCACTGGTTGTATACATGTCAGGTGTGTCCTCTCATACGTCCATCCCTGCTGGTCTTACGTTTGATGCCAAATTCCAGCAGTCTTAGCCTTAATGATTCATTGATTGCAGTGTCATTCTCTAATAGGCAATCATGAACTGCCCTCAGTATTTCACTCTTATTCATGTTCAATGCACTTTCTATGGGTGCTTGTGAAGCTAGTCTGTCAACTCTTCATTGCCGCATACCCCTGCATGATCAGGACAGTAGATCCATATCAGTTCGTCTTTGTTATTTAAAGTTTCAGACAGCCATCTTAAGGCAGCAGTAACTGTCTCTACCTCTATTCTCATGCTCCATTATCATGTAAGCCCCGCTATGTTCAGCAACGGTTCTGCGTTTTACTCAAGAGAAGCCCCACCCTGATTTATTACAATGCATTACAGACCCATCAGTGTACACAACGGCATCATCATCCCCAGCACTATCATCTATCTCGCTCTTTTGCAGCCAATACCAAGTTAAAGACTCCTTGGTATTATCTACACTGTAGATCTAGGCTTTTCCTGTGGCTTTTCTGCCATTCCAAAATGTGCTGAGTTGAAGTTATGAGCTCAAGTTTATCCAGCTTGGCTTGCATTTAAAGGATCATCACATATGATTCCATGCTGGGAGGAAGAAGCGTGTGGCATACTGTGCATTCCCCACCATCCAAGGGGGATATTCAACTATACAGTGCTAAAATACTGTGCTCTGGTTCTAAACTCTCCCAAGGAATTGTCACATGCTGCACAGAGCCACTTCTCAGCTCCCCCTGCCTATCACTAGGACCATAATGAGATCCTGCTGTGTTAAAAATATCTTGGACAGCTAAGAAGAGTAACAAAGATGTCCTGAAGGATCAAAAAGAAGCTCAGTCCTTAGGCTTAGAGGGAAGCAATCTACTTTCTTTAGGCATGTTATACGAAGAGCAAAGCTTGAATATATCGTGACAACAGGAAAGACTGAAGGAAAAAATTGACAGAGGAGGACAAAGGAAGAAGATACAGGACAGTCTGACATAACTGCATGGAAAGAGGTCAACAGCTGAACTGATAAATAGAATGGGAGACAGGAAGTTGTGGGGAGAATGACTGCCTATGCCACCAGCTATGGCACTTGAAGAAGTTTTTAAATGACAGCTGAGATGAATATGATGCATTCTGTATCAAAATTGAATCCTTGATAATGTTCTGCATAAGACAATTTTTATAACATCTTAAATATATACACATAAGGGTAAAGTAAATAAAGGCTGATTTAATTATAGCATTAAAATATTACAAGTATATACACATCCTTTTTCTATAAGAAAATGGGGCAGACTGCCTTAAGATGTCATGAAAGTAGGTTGTTACACAAATGGAAAAAAGGGTAATTTGTCTTACTAGTTTATAAGACTAAAGAAAATTCCCTACATTGTGGCCACAAGCCCAAGTCAGGGAAAGGAAAGAAAGTGAGAAACATGAGGAAGTAAGTAAATTAATCACAACCCATGAATTCCTTTGGTCAGGGATCGTGGTTTCATTGCATGATCTCATACAAGAATTCATGTGTTGTACTAACTATATTTATTTTTGAACCCGTGGGAAAGCATATAACAGGGGGGACCCCCCCCCCCCCCCCCAACCTCCCCCTCCCCCCAGTGATTGTCTCAAGTTTCCATATTTTTCTGAGGCTGAAATAATGTACAAAAGTACGTAGGCCTATGTGATTTCTGTTTGGCCGCGGGTAGGATTAAGAATTGCTATGAATGTCTAGTGTAAGACAATCTTGTGTCAGGTTGAAAAGAAGAACAACATTAATCCCTGTTAGCTTTTTGTAGATATGTAGGATACCACTATGTATACAGACACTCAGAAGTAACTGGTATGTTTGTATGTTGTTTTATGAATGTGAAAACTGGTAAGCTTGTATGTTGTTCTGTGAATGTTTTATATGATTGTAGGTTGGACTGTTAACTGTGTAGGAAATGTTAGTTTATATTGGTATCATAAGATAAAGTGTAGCCATTAATCTGCACACTAGCATTATAATTATAACTGTGTATCAAGATGATAAGTGCAGACAAAAAGGATACTGCATGCAGAAAACCTCAACTCGATCTAATTTCTATAGTTACGGCGGTCAATTCTTAAAAAAGTAGTAAGGGGTAGGCCTAATGCATAACTGAAGTCTTATTTAACTCTTACAATACAGCTCACCAGCTCAAGTGGTGTGCAGTTAGTTCCAATTTTACGGCTCGCCAGTTGAACTGGTGCCCCACGGCAAATCTCTATTGGCAACGTTTAAGGAAAAATTGTCAATGTTTCATCAAATCTGATATTTATAGTCAGTTCCTGTTCTTAATCTGTTTACATTTGCATCGTGGTGTGGTTTTTCTCATGATAACGTTTGATTTTAGTACCTTTGTTGTTCAGCTGTTGAAGGCAAAACAATTTTTTTCTAACCACAATGGCTTCATCATCAAACAATTGTAAGCAAAGATTATTGGCTGTACAAGCAGCACAACTTATTTCTATTTGGATTGAAAATGAAGATGAGTATGATCAGTTAGCGAGCGATGATGACAGTTAAGATTCAGATCACATTCTAGCAGTAGTACTAGTACTAGAAATGCCAGGTCAATGAAAAGACCAAAAGGAAGAGATAAAGCTCCTATGAAGAAGAGACTAAGAGAAGATACATCTAGATCACCACGTGGAGAAGCAGAACCCACAAGTACTGATGATAATACAAATGCATTGAATGGGGAGATAAGCTGGAATGAAGCTGATGATGGCTCAACACAGAATGATTTTCGCTTTGTACCACGTGAAGACATCCGACCTTTGCAACAGTAGCACTGGGTATGTAGTAAATTTGTTGATATACTTTGGGGCCAATACTTCTTACAGTCCAGAAGTTGATGTAAATAGTCAACAAGCCATCAAAGTATTTGACACTTTGCTACAACCATGTGAAAAAGGTCATCGCATCTATGCTGATCGATATTACATGAGTGTGACATTGCTTCAATATCTGAAAAACAACAGATCATTATTTCACTAAGACTGTCAACTTTAATCGAAAGATTCAATATCTGAATAACAGAAATTATTATTTCACTGGGACTGTGAACGTTAATCGAAAGAACTTCAGAGAAGAGTTTTCTTGGGTAATTTTGGGTTGCTGATTCCAAAAATGTAATCAGATTTTTTCTATCAACTCTAGTTTTTGAGATAACTAAGAATGACCATATTAGTAGGGCAATTGTTATGTACAATCCTAGAGTTAGGTGCTATCAGTGGCATTTTGTTTTTAGTCTGCATTCATATTATATGTAATTACTGTGCATATATTACCAAAAATGTAATAAAACTTTATCACTAGCACTTGTTTAGTCAACACGCAAAAAGGATTTTTTCGAGGACTTCCTGGAATGTGATATGCCCAGACAGTCACGCTTAAGGGTCCAACAGTAATCTGCCATCATGTGGGCATCCCAAAGTCCCTGGTATCTCTCTTCCATTGTTTTTATATGTTGGTGAAATCTTTCACCTTGCTCCTCACTAAAGTCGCCAAGATTCTCCGGAAATAAATGTAAATGGTTATGGAGGTAGTGCAATTTTATGCTCGTTGCATCCAAGTTCACAAAAACTCGACAGCATGTTTCCAACTAATTCAGAATAATTGTCTGCTTTAAAGTTACCCAGAAAGTTGTGCACAACTAAAACAAATGATGACCAGGCTGTGGACTCTGTTTTGTTCATGGAATCAATAAAATTTGGATCGTTTATTAACTTTCTAATTTGAGGTCCATCAAAAATTCCAGCTTTAAGTTTGTCTATGCTCAATTCTGGAAACTTTCTGCATAAGTAATTAAAACAGGTACCATCTTTGTTCAGTGCCTTAACAAATTGCTTCATCAAGCCAAGCTTTATATGTAATGGTGGCAGTAGAACTCTTTTTCGATCAATGAGAGGCTTATTGACAATATTTTTTTCTCCAACTTTAAATTTCTTTGTCCAGTGCATTTCTTTTGCCCTGCTATCCCACAAACATATAAAGCATGGATATTTGGGGAATCCCATTTGCTGGCCAAGCAAGAAGTTCATCATTTTAAGATCTACACAAACCATCCAGTTATGTTCTAAATACTTCAATTTTTCCAGAACTGTGCTTATTGTAGCATACTCCTCCTTCAACGTAGTAGAATGAGCAATTGGAATTGAGCCATATTTGTTACCATTGTGTAAGAGAACACCCTTCAAACTTCTTATAGAGCTGTCAATGAAAAGTCGCCACTCATCTGGTGTATAACTTACACCCATTTTGTTAACAAGACCTCCTACATTAGTACAAAACACAAGGTTGTTTTCTTTACAAAAGAATGGAATAAAACCTTGCTCTCTGCTGCGATAAAATGTAACCTTTGTTTCAGCAGTCAGTAATTTTTTTTCTTTCAATCTTGAAGCCAAAAGTTCTGAAGATTCCTTGGAGAGATATAGATCTCGGATTAGATCATTTAGTTCAAGCTGGTCGAAGCGTTGAGCATCTGAAAAATCATCTTCGAAATCACTATCACTGTCACTTGTCGTTCCACATGCCACTGCTGTCTCATCTTCTATCAGGGAATCCGAAATCTGACTGAAAGTTGGAATTGGTAAGTCATCTCCATGTGGAACAGGTCGCCTAGCAGAATCTAAATCTGGATATTTCCACTTTTTGTGATTTTTTCCATTAATTCCCTTAATATTCACAACACAGAAATAACAGTCATCATAGTGGTTCTTGGGCTCTCTCCAAACCATTGGAATTCCAACTTTTAAACATTTTCTTTTCCCACAAGTCCACTGTCGCAGGTGTTCAACACATGTTTTGCAAACAATATGAGGAGCCAAAGACTTGTCCTGGTCACCTAGTTTTACTTTAAAATAAGCAAAGTATGCCTTTTTCACAAAAACAGTAATATGCTTCCTATGTTCTTCTTTGAAAGTGTACTCTCCACAAATATAACAAAATAAATGCGGTGAAAGAAAACATGCTCTTCTTGAAGATGATGCCATTCTCTGTAATAAAATAAGTAGCATACTAACATGCATGCAGTGGCTTAAAATCTAAAAAAGGCAATTCTTGGAAGATTCTTGGAAAACTGAAACTGAGAGTAAACAAGCAGTTTTCTTTTGTAAAGGACTAGACAGCAATAGTTTTTTTTACATAGCCTTATATAGAAAATATTGTAATAATACAAAAATGTCTGTATCTCAAAAACTAGAGCTGCTACAGACAAGTAAATGTGATATTTGGATTGAGCAGGCCTCATTTATGTACAATCAAGAGTAAAATGTTTGGCACCAAAAAAATTTTTTGTTGTTGTACGGCTGTGTTATTGATGATTACAATTAACGCAAGAATGGATGTGACAGAGTGGATCAAAGCATTGTAATATATGGCACATTCAACAGAAGAACAAGAAAGTGGTGGAAAAAAAATATCTTCAGGATTTTTGAAATAGCTCAGCTCAATGCATATAAATTATCTGTACTGCCAAGAACAACAAATGCCAAAAAACCGAGCCTTCTTTACTTTAAATGGTAACTTATCGATTAGCTGTCTCTTGTTGCTGCTGTGCATTTCCAGCAAATTCCTTCCAGGATTAGACATGGCAATCAAGTAAACAGTCCAGTTAATAGACTAGGAGGAACAAACATATTGTAAAAATATCACAATTTCATTGCAACTGCATCATTTGCATCACCCCTCAAGTAAGGTTAAGGACAACCTTTTATTGTGAAGGATGCACAAATAATCCCTACCTACATCCAAATAACTGTTTTGCTATGTATCCTGAAACAAAATAGTTTTTTGTAAATGTAAATATCAGTTGTGAACATAGTGTATTTTCGTCTTCATTTTTCACTACTTGGTATGAACATTTCAAAAGCATACAAAATTTATTTATTATCAAAAACAAATGAAACTTGTCTGTGTTCTGTATAATTGGATACAAAACAAAAGGAAAATAATTTTAGGAGTTCCAGACCAGTGCTAAGCTTTATATATGAAGGTAAGATTAAACTTTTTTTTTTGTTCAAATATAAACAAAAAAGAAAATTGTTTAGGCCTACATTTTTATAGCCTACTATTTGTGTATTGTTTTACATTTAGAAACAATAATTATTTTTATATAATAGCCCGTTCAATACCTATAACACATTGCTATAGTATATAAAATATGAAACATATGATAAAGTTTTTGAGGACACCCCAAACTCAAAATATAATCCTGGAAACTAGCGCGTAAAAATGTTGTTTTGTTGCATGTATACTAAGAGTTAACAACAGCTATATTAATGTGAGCTACTTAAATGTTCACCAGGTCGATAGAAATTTGGGCTAAATCGGACACACGGCCCAGTGTTCTTCATTTCAGCTGAAAGTAGAAAGCAGGAAAATATACTGACAGTATAAAAGACTTGGAAAAAAAAAAGGAAGCCAAACAACAGTAAAGTTACTGGACACTAACATGGCGACATGAAAAGATGTGAACAATATAACTGATAAAGAACGCTGTGGATAGGAACTTGTAGAGAGAGAAGATCACCATCGAGCACGGTATATGAAGATAAAGACCTGTATGTTCTTAAATATGATTATAAATAATGGCAGTTTTTCGTTACTTACTTATGGAATCTTTCACAGTTCCAGCGCAACGGAAATGTAACGCCAAAAGTCACGTGGTATTGTGGTAATTTGTTGTTTTTCTGGATTGGCATTAGATTTTTTTTTTTTTTGGTTCATTGGTACTATTATTCATAGGTCTTTGCAATCGATGCTTGCGCATTATAACATTTTTATAATAACATTTTTAATAATATTTAGTCGTTCCTCTTCTACCGTGAGGTGTAGAGGTATTGAAAAGAGAGAGAGAGAGAGAGAGAGAGAGAGAGAGAGAGAGAGAGAGAGCCGCACTATAGGGTGACCATATGGTTTAACACAAAAAGGAGGACAAATGCCATATTTCGGTCATAAAAGGAGGACTATGGAAGACAATATTTTTAAAACGTAGGACGAAAAGTAGGACACCTTTATTCGATGATTACAAGACACTGAAACATATTGTTTTATTTTTTACATTCAAACAATAAGCTAATAACATCACACTGATTTTGTGCCTACTTATATTTGTGTGATGATAAAATCTTCTTCTACAAAGTTGGACTACATTTTAAATATGCATAGACATCAGAGCATGATAGCTCCTTTAAATTGTAGTGCACAAGTAGAGTGCCTTTAATTGAATCTACACTCACAATGTCCCCTTCTTTTGTTCACTGACCCTGCATACGTGAAAAAAGTCTCTCAACATTGGCATTGTGACCAATAATTGCTTAAGAATTCTAAATGCAATGCGACACCAAATAAATGTTTCTTCTGTAATACAGTCTTTAATTTTGCAAACACATTGTTACCCTCTGTATTTCGCCCTATAGCCTATCACTAAACATTGTGTAACAATTATCCCCAGTAAATGCACGACACTTCTCCAAGAGGTCATATTTGACCATGGTGTCTGTTCAATCAATACCCTTTAGCTCCCCAAGAATCATAGGCCTTCAACAAACACATGCAAGTCTTCCTGTCCTGTGCCATCCGCACACGTTCTTTCTATGTTTTCCTCATCATTTTCACCTCTGTATCCAGTTCTCTTTTCCATGTGTTTTTTATTACAGGCTTTTCTTTAGGTTGCAACGCATGTCATTCTCTTGTCCCTCTCTTGTGACCTTCAAATCTTGCAATCGATTTTTCAATCCCTTTCAGATGAGCAATAGCTCTGAAACTTGGCATAGTTGTGTATTCCCCATGACAATACAATAATCATTCGTAAAAATTATAAAATGAATAAAATAAAATTTTTTTTTAATTATATCATCACTGAAATGCGTGGTAAATAATCTAGGTGTATTCTTTCCAACAAGATTGTCTCTCTTGAGAGAAATATTGAAATTTCGTTCCCCCTTCCCCCTTTCCACACACACACACTATCGCACGCGCGTGCACAGACATACACACAACTGATAACTACATTTAAAAAAATGTAATTTACAACTCTTATCACTGGGTAAGGGAACATATCGGAAAACTTATGACGTCACAACTTTGCAGTCTGCAAAAACGTTGCTTTTGTTGGCAGAATCGAGCAAAGTGTACTAAGCTTGGTCCAGAAATCTTCTCGTTCTTTCAACCCTGTTATCTATGACTTTCATCGATGTCTCCTTTTACTTTCGAGAACCTCTGCTTTATTTGTAAATAAAGTTTTCCTAAATTGGTTCCGAATTCTGTTTATTTTGAATATGTGAAGACGATCGACACAGTAGTTTTTAACCATGCTGTATCTCTTACATGTACATATCTCCGAAAGTAAATAACACAGCAACTATTCCTTAGGTCTGAATATAACTGGATTTATCTTTCAAAAAAGGGAATTACTTTCACTACCTTTTGTCGATCCATTTTCTTGCAATACATGTGAATCTTCTTCTTCGTTCGTCCTGAAAAGGACGTTGGTTGCATTGTGTCCGTTTATATCGAAGCTGCGATATTTGCACCTTTCGACCGACACATCCGCCTTCAGCACTGCATTTTTGGGACGGGGTTAGCCTTTCATCTTCGATCCCTACTCACTCAGCCAGACTGCAATGATGCAGCCTGTTTCCAGGACCATTACTTGGAGGTGGAGTAGGGTCTTGGTCAGCTTTGGTTCGCTGACGTAAGCAGTCTAGCTATTAGTCGCTAACTACATTTTTTCACTGTTGACGCGTCCTTTGTCCCTATGTGGATCCATGGTACCTTCTACACGGATATGTCCGTCTGCTAAACGCCATTATACGAGCTGCTTGCGACACACAGGAGAGCGGCGCGGATTTTGATTGGTAAATACGAGGGGCATTCAGAAAGTAATGCACCACATCGTTTTTCTCAGCTAATAATAAAGATAGAAGCATGACATTTTGCACACTTCAAATATGGCATGTGCCAATTGTGTGCACCAAATTGCACCGCAACCGGCCAAATAATACGGCTGCCCTAAACCGTTGAAATGGAGCGTGTTAGCAACATGCGTTATAAGCAGCGAATTGTGATAGAATTTCTCGTTGCAGAGAAGGAAACTGTTGTGAACATTCACAAGCGTCTATGTGATGTGTATGGAAATTTTGCAGTCGACAGGAGTACAGTCAGTCGCTGGGTTCATAGAAGCAAAGAATCAGGAAGTGGAGATACGGAGCTGCTTGATCGGCCTCGCTGTGGACGTCCTGCCACAGCCACCAACGCAGAAATGTTGAAATGCGCTGAGGGCATTATTCTTACTGATAGGCGAATCACTAATCAACAATTGGCCTTACAGCTGTCAGTCAGCATTGGTAGTGCAAATGCAGTTATAAAAACTCTCAGATTTTCTAAGGTTTGCGCAAGATGGGTTCCTCGAAGTCTCACAAATGACCACCGATTGCAAAGGAAAGCAATTTCTTCTGGGATTCGAGGAACCCATCTTGCGCAAACCTTAGAAAATCTGAAAGGCAAGAGGAGCTTTCATTGCATTGGGAAATATATAGAGATCAAGAGAAATCGGATCCAACACGAAAATAAGAATCTTCAACTCAAATGTGAAGTCAGTCCTATTGTATGGCTCAGAGACATGGAGAACAACAAAGACAACAACCAAAAAGCTACAGACTTTCATAAATGGGTGCTTGCGTAGAATAGAGGGATTAAAATGGTATGACAAGGTTACCAACGTGGAACTGATGACAAGAACTAGACAAGTGCCAGTGGAACAAGAAATGAGAAGAAGACGATGGCGATGGATAGGACACACACTGAGGAAACCTGTTGATAGCATTACAAGGCAGTCCTTGTTCTGGAACCCCCAGGGCAAGAGAGGCAGAGGAAGACCAAGAAGTACATGGAGAAGAGAGTTGGAAACAGAGGTGAAAATGATGAGGAGAACATGGAAAGAACTTGAGATGATCGCACGTGAAAGGAGGACTTGGCATGTGTTTGTTGAAGGCCTATGCTCCTTTGGGAGTGGAGGGTTATGAATGATGAATGATGAAGTGTGTGTCGTTCTGGGTGTTTGATGATGTTGCTTATGTGTTTAATTCTGAGTGACTGAATCTTGGTTTCTATGTCTTGGAGGGCAATTCCTCCGTGTTTCTTTTCTTGTATAAGTGTCTTGTGTTTAATTCGGTGAATTGTGTGACTAAAAACGAATGCTCTGATCTGTTTGTTTATGTCAGTGATAGTCTGTTTTGGGGGGTCGAAAACTGTGGCAATTTAAAGTAACTTCTTGAAAATGTATGTATTTAAAATTAAAATTCGTCTGAAAATCATTGTGGCTTTGTATGTGTATCTATGCACCATGTCTCGTATTTTGTATGTTAGGTTCTTCCACGTGTCTTTGTTTGTGCGGTTTGGGTGTGAGGGAAAGGTTATGCCATAGTTTGATGTTGTTTGTTGGTGTTAGCCCAAAGGAAAAATCTGCTTTGTTCTTCCATTTGCCTATGCCCATTATTGTTGATTTGTGAACATTTACTTTTGCTCCGCTACCTTTGCTAAAGTCTGTGAATGTGTTGAGGATAATTGCTATAGACCTCTCGTTTGGTGGGGAAAAGATGGTGTCGTCTGTATAGGTGAGAAACTTTTGTTCACATTTCCCTTGTAAGAAAGTACCCTTAATAGAGCTGTCTTTTCTAATTTTCTCTAGTAATGGTTCTAGTGCAAGAACATACAGTAAAGGGGAGAGAGGGCAACCCTGCCTGACTGATCTTGTTAGCCTGAAGAATGTATAGTTTACTAACACTTTGCTCTCGGGCTTCATGTACAGAATATTAATCCATTGTCTGAAGTGTTCATGTTACGGTGTTATTTTAAATGACGGCGTCTGCTGGGGTTTACCCATGCGCAACGTTTAGGGGTCATTAATATTTATAGAATATGTCGATATTTTACGGTATAGTGAACGCGAAATATATGCGGAGATTATGACGCATTCGCGTTGGGAAGGTCACGCCGGGTGACTTGGTTACAGGGCCTTTGTTACGCTATCCGTCAAGCAAGAAGGTCGTGTCTTGTATTTCTTCCAAGGAGATAAGGCTGAGTATATAGCCTATATTATATAGATGAATCGATGTAGACTTCAGGGTCAGTTCGGAAATTAATCTAAGCATGAGATTAATTAAATTAAACTAATAATGGAAGGAGAATCGTATTATGATTCAAATTGTAGATGTCAAGAACTCATGTGCTCATTTCTTTCTGTTGACTACAACAGCGCACGTATATAGCCACGATGTTCATCTGACATATTGTTTTGACACGGACGGATACTTACTGATATTATTTGGAATTCAATTGTTACGCTGAATTGTACATGAACCCTTTGTGAATGTCGATTATCGTTTTTGTATGAATCTCAATACATGTGGACTCAAAGCAGAAGGCTTGATCCTTTATTTACGTTTCGGGTTCGGTTCTACAGCTGTTGGTGTTTACCTTTGTCAGCACGATAACTCTCCCACAAGGGAAATCAAATACTATATACTATGCAAATCAGAACGTCGAAGGGATGTTCTGATGCCCAGAGCTAACCATTTATAACCAACATTGATACGTCTAAGAGTGACTTTACTATTCAATAAATAATACCATAACCAAGGAAACGCAACACCAACCACACCACCACCACCGACCCGTCACAACTGGTGGCCATTAGTGGTTTTGAAAATTTTTCAAAAGAACGAACCACAAAAAAATAAGACATTTTTCCTTTCGAGCGGAAATGGGACATTATTTGCATAAACACCGGTGACGTCATGCCCTTGACGACAGTATGAACGGTTGGAAAAGCCAGCAGCTGACAATGTCCTTCAAACAAATTTATTTGCAGCTTTCATACATCAAATGAAGCATATTGCCAACGTATTCAATGTTTCAAGCAAGCTCTAGAGTCTGTCGGCGAAGCATATAATGTACGATATTACCGCCAAAACAAGATAAGTCACTAATTTTAAAGGTTAAAATATTTCGTCCTGTTTGTCCAAATAATGCCATGTTCTTTTTTCGTTGTATCCATGTTAAATATTGTTCCTGTCCTTTTCATGTAGCGGGTATGGTTGGGCGGCGGTTCGGAATGAATAAAATGGCTCTGAAGATGCCGATATTCATTCTGAATGTTCCTAAGGCTGTGAATTAATAGCACCTCGCGAAGAAAGCGTCGAATTATCATTATCGGTGATCGTTTGGTTCGGACTTGCATTAATTCACTTTGCATGTTAGGTGTATAGTCATGTTATAACTGGTGTTTTCTGGTGTAATTGGTTCTTATTTTTATTCATTTACAGTCTTATGTTCGTAATCTATCTTGTTTATTCTGATCTAGCTATCTTTAATTTTAATTAAATGTATTGTATTAACGTCAAATGAGTCCTGTGACGTCACTATTTGTTACGTACACAGCTTAACTTTCTATTCAGTTCATTCTTAATCTCTCACTTCCGTTTTATACCACTTAGTTATTAATGCATTTTTTATTGTGAAAATGTCTTGTCGTATGGTAATACTGTTTCGTAATCCTTGGTTAACCCATTGTATTGTTTGTATTCATTTCATCCTTCTATAATTTATTATTAATGCTATAACTTCTTCATTAATAAGAATATAAATTAATATGATTAAATTTTTATCAGCTTTGATGAGGAATTAGGGACTTTGCACATATTTGCAGTAGTGGTCCTAGAAATGGGCAATGCACTTTATGCCTCATGATTATGGCATAAAATATAATGATTAATTATTAAAATTTATAACATATTAATACATATTTAATATAAATTAGTACACTTTCTCAGTACTATATTGTGAACTTAGTGACAATTAAGACTAATTATTTAGGGATAATACACATAATTATTAAATATTAATATTAAGCGCTTGATATAATTTCAGCAGCTTATATAACTAACTATCATAACTATTTATGATAGATATCAGTGAGTATATATATAATATTTCTACAAAATATTATAGATTGATGAACTTATACATAACAATACAGTAATATTACAATTTCTTATAATAATTATTCATTCGTTGAGTAATTATAATTATCGACATAGATTATATTGTTGATTACAAGACATAAGTAATTGAATACTTAAATAATTAAACTCCAAGAATGCTTACCTTGGACCATTTCATTAAAATTGGAAAAGATTGTAATAAAAAGGGAGAAGCACTCCTTGAATTTGCTGAACAACAACTGGCAAGATATAAGGCAGAGATGGAAGAACTTGAAAGAAAACAGGCGGAAAAGAAGACAGAATTAAGACAAGAAGAAGAAAGAAAGGTGGCAAGAGATGAAATCCTACGGATTGAAGAAGAGAATAAATTGAAACGACAAGAAATCATATTACAGCAAGAAATGGAATTGCAACGGCTTAAATTGGAAACAGCAAAACTTAATTCGCAGAGTGCTGCATCAAGCCAAAATGATAATGCTCAATCTGGATCTTCATCCACCCGACTTAAGGGCAATTATTACTTTAAATTACCACCATTCAAATTACACGTGGACGACCTTTCATCGTGGCTGGCGCGCTTTGAGGATATATGTAAGGTCAATAACCTTGACAAAACTGCATGGCCACTTAAACTTAAGGAATTTCTGGATGGCGAACCTGCAAGTGCAGCACAAAACATTGATCCTACATTAGCCACAGATTATGAGGCCATTAAGACGTTGTTATTACGTCGTTTCCACTTGAACGAAGAGGCATGTAGACTACGTTTCAAAAGTTTGTTGCCAGATAACAATAAAGATTTCACAGGTTTTATTGCTAACATACGCAATACTTTTAACAGATGGGTTGAACTGGCAGGTGTCAACAAATCTTACGACAAATTAGTTGATTTATTATTGAGGGATAAAGTGTTATCTTCTGTCAGCCCACCATTCTTTGCTTATCTGCAAGAAAGAAAACCAGAATCTATTGATGAGTTAGAAAAAATTTCTTTAAATTACTGCACAGCTCATCCGAATGCTAATATTTCTGGCTCGTTGATAAGAGAACCACTTCCTGTAGCCTCCAATATGGCATATCATAATTATAACAAACCTAGAACACACAGTGTGGACAGAGGTAGGTTCAAAGGAAACTATGACATTAATTTTCATAAGGGACAGAATAACTTTAACAATAACTTTAATAGAGGAAGACAACAAACCAGAAATTATTCACCTCGGTCAAGACACAACAGTAATCCTCGTAACTCAAGTTATAATCGGTCATATCAATATAATAATGGTAACAATTGGAACAATAGCGATAATTATAACTCGAGACATCGAGATAACAATTATAATAGACGACAACGAGATAATTCAACTAATTATTCTCGTAATCGTTCTCATTCTCGTGTATCTTCACATTATAACCATAATACCGGGGCAGCAGTTACAAATGATATCACCCCTAAGGTTCAGGTTCCACCTAACGATAATACAATGAATTCTTCTGCTGCATGCTTTGCTATAAATTATAACGTGGCAAATAGTTGCCCACAATGCAATCTTATTTTTCAGAAGAGAAAGGAGACAGTGCTAAACTGCGGACACATTACACCAGAAGTAGGTCTTGCAGCCAATGATGGAACAGGCTCTCTGATTTTTAACAGAGGGATAGTAAACGGTTCTGTAGTTTCTGTATTGAGAGACTCGGGGTCCACAACCATTGGAGTGCGACAGTCGCTAGTACATCCTAGCTGTGCAACGGGGGAATATGTCCGTTGCATGACTTTTGGGGGAACTATTGAGTTTTACCCCACAGCTCTTGTCCATGTTAATACACCTTTCTTTTCAGGACAAGTTAAGGTATGCATACTTCAGAATCCAATTGCAGATCTGATGTTGGGACGCATCCATGGTAGTAAGGATTGTTCCCCACAGGAAATTGAGGAATGGGAATTAAAGAATGTGCAATCTTATTGCAATGCTAACGCTGTCATTGCAACAGCTACATTACGGGCCAACAAAATAAATACATGTGGCACAGTTTTCTCCAATTTCAGTCTCAGTACCATTCTGGAAATCGATAAGGAGAAGGATAAGACTCTCCTACAGGATAAAAAGTATACTAAACTACCAGTCCATCCTAGGAAGATTAGAAAATCATTTCGAGGCAGATATACCTTTTCTCAAGAGAATGCCGCCAAGTCGGAAGATAGATGTTGGCGACAGGATCATATTAACAGTGATCTGAATAAAATCGTTGAAAAAGGGAAAAGAAGGGATGTCCCGAACAAGGGTAATGATGTTGAATTTCTTATGAACTTAACTAATAAAATTAGGACAAATAAATATGTCAATCATTATGAGACATCATCTCATAAGACTACCATATCCAAAAGATTAAATAGAAGAACTATTTATCACGTTAGTGACACTGATCCCACTTACATTGGGAAGGGTGCATATTCTCGCACCGTGTTAGTGCGCAATCTGCCACAAGGTACCAGATGGCAGGCACTTAGCAATTTCTTTAATGACACGGCAGACGTTATGTTTGTACGGTTGTTGTCACCTACCAATGACAGGTATGGTGAAGCTATAGTTACATTTCGTAACAATAGAGATGCTCGAATGGTCATCGAGCATGATAATGGTGCTTACTTTAACCATCATTGTCTACGGTTACAATTAGTACCTAATGCTGCGTCACGCAGATAACATGCTATGGTAATACAATTGTCTCATATCATTGATGACTCATCATAGTCATTCATCATTTCTTTGCTTTACTGGTCCTTATAAGGTTACTGATAAAATTTCAGACGTTGATTACGTCTTAGATATCAAGGGACACAGAAAGATATTCCATATTAATATGCTCAAGCAATTTCATGCACGTCCTATACACTTACAGTCAATTTTTCATGAATTAGATGACAATACTGTATCTACTTGTCACTATTCTAATCTATCTGTTATACAGGAGGAAGAATCTTCTTTTCCTGAAGTGCAGATGCCTTTACCTGTACTTACTGTCCAATCTACTGAATCTTGGCGTGATGTGACCATTTCTTCTACGGTTACACCGCAACAGCATCAACGCGTTGCTGATCTTCTACAATTTTTCCCAGATGTGTTAACTGATGTACCGGGTTGCACATCTGTAATTAGTCACGATATTATTCTTAACGATGATACACCAATTCGTGTTCATCCTTATTCTGTACCTCTACATTTTCTGAGTAAGACATCTCAGGAACTCGAACAGATGATATCATTAGGTATTATTGAGACTAGTACATCTCCATTTTCTTCTCCTTTAGTCATTGTCCGGAAAAAGGACAACAACATACGTTTATGTGTTGACTATAGGAAACTTAATGCGCAGACAGTACCGGATAGCGAACCACATCCTATCCTTGACGATTTACTTCCTCCTCTATCCAATGCTACACTTTTCACTAAAATTGACTTAACTAAAGGTTATTGGCAGATTCCACTAACCGAAAGAGCCAAATACTACACAGCATTCTCAACTCCACAAGGTCTTTACCAGTGGAACGTGATGCCTTTTGGGCTAATGAATGCTCCAGCTACTTTTATTCGCATGATGCGAAAAATTTTAGCAGGTAGATCAGATATAATTACGTATATTGACGACATATGTTTGTTTAGTTCATCATTTGAGTAACATTATTTGGGTCTTGAATCAGTTTTGGAAATATTGCGGGATAACCATTTAACCGCTAAACCAACTAAAATTCAAATAGCATGTAATGAGATAACATTCCTGGGGCACATTATTGGATCGGGACGTATCCAAACAATTCCCAGTACGGTTTCTAAAATATTAAATTTATCTGTTCCTCAAACGAAGAAACAGGTTAGGAGTCTGTTAGGTTTAATCCAATACTATAGCAGATTTGTACCTCACCTATCATCCATCACGGCTGTCCTGTCTTCGTTACTAAAGAAGAACATGCCTTTAAGGATAAATTGGACCGACGAATGTGACAAAACTTTTCGCACTATCTTAAAAATATTTTCATGCCCACCTGTTTTAAGATTACCAGATGCTTCTAAAAAGTTTGTTCTACGTACAGATGCGAGTAATTACGGACTCGGGGCATGTCTACTGCAATATCATGATGATGTCCTTCACCCCGTAATGCATATCTCACGCAAACTGAAACCACCGGAGACGAATTATTCCACTGTGGACCGAGAATTGCTCTCCGTAATCTGGGCAATTACCAAGTTGGAAAAGTTTTTGCTGGGATCTCCATTCCTGATCCAGACTGATCAAAAATCAGTGGCAGCATTACGTCGCTCAAACCATAAAAGTGCTAAACTTGCACGATTTGCTATTACGTTGCAACCCTACAAGTTCGAGATACAGTCGATACCTGGAACTGAAAACGTCATAGCCGACACGTTGTCCAGACATCCTACGGATTCTGAATGAATATTACAATTTCAAGAAAATTTTCTGACTAGTCAAGCATTACATGTGCAATAAACGGTATTGATATCAACTCAGAATATACAACAATTCAGTTGGATTTCCTACCTAAATAAGAACATTTCGAAATAAACTATTGTGATCAAAATATCAAGTTTTACGGATCGTTTGAAAATTTGAACTTCAATTCCACTTTGAGTATCACTCATTTCGATTGAAAACTGTTAAAAAGGAACAATCTCTGATGAAGAAGGGACAGATACGTTGATGACTTAGTCAATTAACTTTCAAAGTTTAATAAAGGAACTAACAATGAATGGATAATCAAATCATAATTTGATAATATGAACCTTGTGTCTTAATGAACTTTCATACAATTCAACAGGAGGTAACTACGATTGGATCTTCATGTCCAATATTATTAAATTTTCTAGTTATTAAATTAGTATATAATAGATAATAAAGTCAAAGTGTGATGAAAAAAATAAATAAAATATACTAAGAAAAAGTGAAACAAAAGAATATCACACCAATTAAACCTTTTAATTAGTGTAATTATTAAGGTAATAGATATTACATTATGACATTTCATATATATAGTTAAAATGTATGAATTTTTTTCTGTTCTTTTCTTCTGATTGCGTTAATTTAATTAGGTATCTATCCTTACACTTCATTTTCACACGCATGTTAATTTGATGTATACTTTAATATTTGGTTTTAATTGTCCGTACTTCTCAATTTTTATTTCTTTTACTCTCTTATACTATTTCTCATTTTCCTCTATTAGATATTAATTAGTTAGTACCATACGTACATACTATAATTAATTATTTTAATTTTAGTTAGTTAGAATAATTTTAATAACACCTCACATTATTAGTTAGTCTATACATACAACAAATTAATTAGTTAATTAGTTAGTGACAGTGAAATTTCCTTGTTTAATATAAGGTATATGTATGATATGACGTTGATTTTATTATAATATATTACTGACATGACCGCGACACTGTTCTAGATAGAACATCGTGGGTCATACGTCGGGTTTTGTTAAATTTTTGATAATTTGATTAATATTGTTCAAAAAAAATCTATTTAATAGATTTTTTTTGCCCCCGTCTGACAGGAAATCTGTTACGGTGTTATTTTAAATGACGGCGTCTGCTGGGGTTTACCCATGCGCAACGTTTAGGGGTCATTAATATTTATAGAATATGTCGATATTTTACGGTATAGTGAACGCGAAATATATGCGGAGATTATGACCCATTCGCGTTGGGAAGGTCACGCCGGGTGACTTGGTTACAGGGCCTTTGTTACGCTATCCGTCAAGCAAGAAGGTCGTGTCTTGATTTCTTCCAAGGAGATAAGGCTGAGTATATAGCCTATATTATATAGATGAATCGATGTAGACTTCAGGGTCAGTTCGGAAATTAATCTAAGCATGAGATTAATTAAATTAAACTAATAATGGAAGGAGAATCGTATTATGATTCAAATTGTAGATGTCAAGAACTCATGTGCTCATTTCTGGCTGTTGACTACAACAGCGCACGTATATAGCCACGATGTTCATCTGACATATTGTTTTGACACGGACGGATACTTACTGATATTATTTGGAATTCAATTGTTACGCTGAATTGTACATGAACCCTTTGTGAATGTCGATTATCGTTTTTGTATGAATCTCAATACATGTGGACTCAAAGCAGAAGGCTTGATCCTTTATTTACGTTTCGGGTTCAGTTCTACAGCTGTTGGTGTTTACCTTTGTCAGCACGATAACTCTCCCACAAGGGAAATCAAATACTATATACTATGCAAATCAGAACGTCGAAGGGATGTTCTGATGCCCAGAGCTAACCATTTATAACCAACATTGATACGTCTAAGAGTGACTTTACTATTCAATAAATAATACCATAACCAAGGAAACGCAACACCAACCACACCACCACCACCGACCCGTCACAGTTCACCGATGTTGCGATGTAGTAATGTTTTGTGGAGGTATGATATTCTGTCAAAGGCTTTCTCTTGGTCAAGGGAAAGAGCTAAAGACTGACAAACCTTCTGGTGTGTGTAGGTGAATATTTCTCTTACGAAATGTGTGTGCTGAAAGATGTTTCTCATACCTAAGGGTGTTTTATATTTGGACATGCGCCCTAATATAACCGACAAGGTTGAACGGGACGAGCTTCGCCAAAACGAGGCAAAAGGTTTTAAAAAAATATTATGCTGGGAGCTACACTGCTGTTCTTCGTGTATGAGAGTCGCCAGAATCGGTTTTAGTTTGGTTCTTAGAGCTTTCGTGAAAATTGTATAGTTTACGTTTAAGAGTGATATTGATCTGTAGTTTTTAAGGAATGTTTTGTCGGAGTTTGGTTTTGGTATAAGAGTGATGTAAGACATGTTTAGGCTTGGTGGAAATTCCTTATTCTCAAATGCGTCTTTTTGTACTTGTAGTAAAAGAGGCCCTAGGGTAGGACAGAAGTGTTGGTAAAATTATGCCGTGAGTCCGTCAGGTCCTGGTGATTTGTCTTTTTGCATTGCATTTATTGCGAGTGTTATGCCGTTTAGTGCCAGTTCAGTGTCTGGTATTTGTTTGTCTGCGTCAGAAAATCTCTTTGTGAATTGCATACATTTATCTTGTGTGTATGGTTGAACATTTTCTAAGGTGTACAAGTTCCTATAGCAACCAGCGAAAACCTGCACTATGTGTTGTATTTCCGTCTGAGTGGTTCCTTCTAAATCCACTATGTGCCCTATCTGTTTGCAGCGTTGTATATTTTGTTCTACTGCCATGTATTGTTTGCTGGGAGTCTCCTGTGTGATTGTGTTGAGTTTTGTTCGTAATAGGGCTCATTGAAACCTGTGGTGTTTGCATTGTTCTAGTTCATTTTGTAGCGTGAGAATGGAGGGATAGTTTGTATGTGTTTGCTTTGTTAGTTGGATAGCTTTCTCTATTAATGTCTCTTGTTGCATGCGGTGTCTGTGTATGATGGATGACATTAGCTGTGTTCGTTCGCGTATGGTGCTTTTAAGTGTGCCCCAGTGTTGTTGAATAGTTTCTATTGGTATGTCGCTTGTGTACATTAGAATTACTTTGGTCATATGATATACGTATGTTTTGTTTTTGGGGCAAAGTGTTGTTGAACATCCAGTGAGGGGAAAGTTTGCAATGTGTGCTTATCTGTGTAGTGTTAATGGCTGCGAGTACTACTTTGTGATCCATGAACTTGAGAGCTTCTGGCATGTGTTTTGCTTGAATTATGTGATGTGTTGATGGTACATATATGGGTTGCTTCAAATAATACACCTGTGGATTCATCATTCTCACCCTCTCCCCTTTCGGTGAATCCTTGGGGAGGGGGGGGGGGAGAAGAGGATCCTCCTTTAAGTAGCTGTGTGGTAGACTTCCTTCAAATCTAATGAAAAACTTCATTTTTGTTTTTAAATGTTTTTATGAAGCCAAACCATTTCTCTCCACAATACTTAAGTTTATATTGTCAAGTGATGCATAGTTTTTTTACTTTTTAAAGGATAAGTGACCAGAGGGTGATATTAATTTTCCTTGACAACGCATTGTTTACCTCTGGTTACTAACCACTTTTTGAAAACATGATTCCCACACTAAAAAGGCGAATTGATAATGATTCCATAACTCTTCTGTACCAGAAAAACTCCAGAGAACCATTTATGAGAAGGGACATTACTCTCCTTAAAGTCGATTGTTTATGAATCATTTTGCCACATGTGGGCTGAAAATTTCAAAGTTGTCGGAGTTCAGCCATTCATATTACACCTTTTTGAGTGAAAAATTTACGTTATTGTGGTAAGCTGTACAAACCAATTTAACAAGAACGATATGGGTGACAAAAAAAGGGGTAGGAAGTTAAGAAAACGCAAGTTTTTTGGCAACCAGCGCCCTGGTGAAGTTGTTAGCACAACAGAAAATAATGAAGCAGCTGTTATCGATAATGAAGTTAAACCTTCTTCTATGAAGAAATTGAGGACAAGTACCCTCTCAACTTATACAAAAGATGGACAAACAAATAATGCTTTTATTCTTATGAGTATGGAGCACTTGAATAACTTCATAACGGCAAACATGAGATGTATAGAATGTTGGGGGTTTATAGTGTCGTGTAGGCTCAATGGAGATTCAAAGCAAGGTTTCTGTCACACAATCGTTGTCAAATGTAGGAACTGCTTGTGGGAAACATCTTTCACAACATCAGGAGATGCAGAAAACGTAGAGGAGACAGGGATAAACACAAAAAAGAACAAGGAAATCAATGTAAGGATGGTAATGTTTGTACGATCACTTGGCCGAGGCCAAGCAGCGCTTGAAAAATTTAGCTTGCACACTAGTGCCCCGCCACCAATGACAAGACATAGTTATAGAGACATTTTTATGTAAGTGCATGACAGTGGCTGAAGAAAGTATGTCTGAGGCTGCTAAAGAAATTAAAATGCAAAGGAAGAGGATATGTATACTCTTGGGAGTCATTAAGATAAAGTAAGTGCACAAAATAACTGTTTGTTAACAAATTTTTCTCCTTTTTTCGTCTTTTTCTCACTTTCCCTATTTAGCACGACAGGTACAATTTGAGACGCGATATCTCAAGAATGAATTGTTTGAATGCTCTGAAACTTTGCAGAGTGTTTCTTAACATTTTACACCTTGTCCTGAACCAAACTTTGATTTGCCCTCTCAGTTTGTTTTATTTGTACAGATGTTTTGCATACTAATGAGGTTCTATAAATTTCCAATTTTAGTTTTTTTTACAAATGATCACACATAGTTCATGCTATATCCCAAATATTTTTGGTTTAGGACATAATGCACTCACTTGTGGACTTGTATGCAGAATTTCAACTCTATAAGTTGAGAAATAATTATGTAATGTGGGTTTAAAATAACCTTGCATTTTGTATACTGCGGCGGCCATTTTAAATAGCTAATTAGCATAATTATGCAATCACTCATATGGTTAGATTTCTCTCTTACCAAGGAACATTTTGACATATATAGGCAAAATGTAAAGTTATATATAAGAAAAATTCATGTTTCTACCACACGGCTATTAAGCGCAGAGTACACCTGCTTCATGCGGTACGCTATATTTTAAAGGCGGAGCATAAAATCCCGCTCTCGTGATGAGCGGGATGCCTGTACAACGTAACCCAAGGTCTTAAATTAATATTAGACAAACATAAAGGTATGTTTTCAGGCACTCGTAAGAAATAAAGAAGTAGAACACTTGGACAACAGAAAAACAACAGACGTGAGTGGCTTACCCAGGGTTCGAACCCCGTACCTTCCGTACGACAACTCCGCCTAGCTATACAAGCGAATCGCACTGACCCCACGGCCAGCTACGCATCCCCAAAAAAGGATGCTTTACTGACTATTTATCAGTGCGAAAATCGAGACAACACCGGAAGTATACAGTGGGCAACTCAGCCCATTAATGACGCAATCACTTCTGTTGTTCCCCTATATAACAGTATGTGTCAGTCCAAACAAGACAAAGACCTTGATACTGTGTCCAGTAAATGATAGAAGACTTAAGGACAGTAGTATAGAACAGAGGGTAGGTTTCTGGTATTGTATAAACATTAATAACACATAAGGTACGGGGTTCGAACCCTGGGTAAGCCACTCACGTCTGTTGTTTTTCTGTTGTCCAAGTGTTCTACTTCTTTATTTCTTACGAGTGCCTGAAAACATACCTTTATGTTTGTCTAATATTAATTTATTGTTTACAGGCCTCGGGTTTCCCTTCCTTATGTGTTATTAATGTTTATACAATACCAGAAACCTACCCTCTGTTCTATACTACTGTCCTTAAGTCTTCTATCATTTACTGGACACAGTATCAAGGTCTTTGTCTTGTTTGGACTGACACATACTGTTATATAGGGGAACAACAGAAGTGATTGCGTCATTAATGGGCTGAGTTGCCCACTGTATACTTCCGGTGTTGTCTCGTGTTTCGCACTGATAAATAGTCAGTAAAGCATCCTTTTTTGGGGATGCGTAGCTGGCCGTGGGGTCAGTGCGATTCGCTTGTATAGCTAGGCGGAGTTGTCGTACGGAAGGTACGGGGTTCGAACCCTGGGTAAGCCACTTACGTCTGTTGTTTTTCTGTTGTCCAAGTGTTCTACTTCTTTATTTCTTACGAGTGCCTGAAAACATACCTTTATGTTTGTCTAATATTAATTTATTGTTTACAGGCCTCGGGTTTCCCTTCCTTATGTGTTATTAATGTTTAACCCAAGGTCTTTCTTGCTGATGTGTTCATCTTCATACACACTTAGAAAAAACCATGACATTCTTGCATTAATATTCTTTTTTACCCCCCAAGGAGCACGGAGCTGGACCTCTTGCTAGAAACCTTTTTTTTTAAAGACAAACTATCCCGTTCAACCCTTGATGAGTTATAATGAGTAATATATGTCTTTGTCATCTTCAAGAACAGTGTTCGCTAGCGTAGGTGACCATGACGGTTCATAATTTCTTTCGCTCGATGCTGTTTATCAATTTTATTGTTAAATGACAGTTTTACTGGAGACCTCCTTGTTGGATTTGTAATTTTTTTCTTAAAGCGACCTCAGCATTTGTCGGGCGTTATTTTAGACAAGCTGGAAACTGTGTTAGCGATAGATTGATTCACTCTTTCTATCCTATATAGTTTTGTATTTTTTTATTGAAGCATTCACCAAAATGGATACTCTCTAGATATGCCCATTGTCCAGGTAGGTCAACCGCCATCTCCCATTCATGTGCCGTCAAGAAGAGATGGTAAATTGCTGGTTGGTTGTTCGTCCATCACGGGTGATGAAGACCACTCTGTTCATCCAATTATTTAAGAATATGTTAGGTTAGTCTATGGGTACGAAGGTGACTGAAGAGCCCGATGCGGGCCTGGAAAGATCTTGGACAGTGTGGGCAGGGAATTTTTGCTTCATGTGAAGGTTTTATTTCACGGTCCTTTCTAGCTTGTCTCCGCTGTTCCGCTGCTGCTCTTCTGGGTGATTCGCATGCTGCTGCACCTTTACGAAGAGATGTGCGCCAAGCAGTTCGGTCTTGCGCAGCAGCTTCCCATGTGTCTGGGTTTATGTCAAAGGTTTTCAATGACGTCTTTAACGTGTCTTTGAAGCGCTTCTTTTGGCCACCATGGGAGCGTTTACCCTTCTGCATCTCACCATAAAAGAGTATCTTTGGCAGTCGATGGCCTGGCATGCGGACTATATGACCTGCCCAGCGAATTTGTGACTGCATCAGAATAGTATCAATACTAGGGATACCAGCTCTGTCAGGAACGGCGGTATCCGGGATCTTGTCTTGCCATTTGATGTTCATTATCTTCCTGAGACAGACTGTATGGAAGTGGTTTAGCTTCTTTACGTGGCGCCTGTATACAGTCCATGTTTTACATGCATATAGCAGCACTGGAAGCACCGCAGCTCTGTACACCTTCAGCTTTGTCTGTAGACTAATGCCACTTCGATGCCAAACGTTGGTGTATAGTCTGCCAAATGTGCTGCTGGCTTTGGAGATCCTGGTGTTCACCTCATCATCAATGACAATGTTCTGGGATAGTGTGCTACCAAGGTATGTGAATCTGTTCACAACATTCAGTTTCTCACCATTAACCTTGATGACTGGCTCAGTATAAACTGTGCCAGGAGCTGGTTGGTACATGATTTCTGTTTTCTTCGTGTTGATGGTAAGCCCAAAGTTGGCGCAGGCTTCGGAGAATCTATCCACACTATGCTGCAGATCAGCCTCTGAGCCAGCATTGAGGGCACAATCATCAGCAAACAGAAGATCTCTGATGGTGTGTGATTTGACCTTGGTTTTTGCTTGAAGCCTCCTAAGGTTAAACAATTTTCCATCAATACGATAACTAATGTCGATTCCTGTGTCCCCGTCTCTAAAAGCATCAGTCAGCATAGCAGAAAACATGATACGGAACAGAGTCGGTGCAAGTACGCACCCTTGTTTAACTCCATTTGAGACGGGGAAAGGCTCTGATAGCTCACCGTTTTCCTGAACTCTAGCCTGCATTCCATCATGCAGTTGCTGCACTATTGTGATAAATTTCTTTGGGCAGCCGTATTTTGCCATGATCTTCCATAGACCCTCTCTACTGACCATGTCGAACGCCTTTGTCAAGTCGATGAAAGCTGTGTACAGGTCACAGTGCTGTTCTTGGCATTTTTCTTGTAGCTGTCTTGCAGCGAACACCATATCTGTGGTTCCACGTTCTTTCCGGAATCCACACTGACTTTCAGGTAAAAGACCTTTGTCAAGATGAGCCGTAAGGCGATTCAAAAGGATTCTGGCGAATATCTTCCCAGCGATTGATAAAAGAGAGATGCCTCGATGATTGTTGCAGTCTTGGCGATTACCTTTACGTTTATATAGATGTATAATTGAGGCATCTTTGAGATCGTGTGGGATGGTTTCACTCTGCCACATTTGCTGGAAGATCATGTGAAGTTTCTCTATCAGAACTGCACCGCCATCTTTATAAACCTCAACAGGAATTGAATCGGAGCCAGGGGCCTTTCCACTAGACAGTTGACGAATCGCTTTTTTAGTTTCCTCCAGAGTTGGTACATCATCTAATGCTTCATTTATAGGAATTTGGGGCAGGCGGATGATGGCTTCGTCGTTAATAGATGATGGCTGGTTCAAGATATTATTAAAATGTTCAACCCAGCGTTGGAGCATTTTTTCCTTGTCTGTAATTAGTGTTTTTCCATCTGCATTAAGGAGGGGAAACGATCCTGATGATGTTGGACCATAGACCGCTTTGAGTGCAAGGTAAAAGTTTTTCAAGTCATGGCTGTCAGCAAAGCCTTGGAGCTCATCTGCTTTATTACTCAGCCATGAATCCTGCATCTGGCGTAGTTTATGTTGGACGATTCTACGCATGTTGTTGAAAGCGTCTTTCTTGGATGTAGATTTTGGATCATTTAAATATGCTTTATGGAGATGGTGTTTCTCAGCCAAAATCTGCTTTATATCATCTGAGTTCTCATCAAACCAGTCATTTTGTTTCTTGATGGAAGGACCCAGGACCTCTGTAGCAGTGTTGTAGATCTGCTCACTTAGGACTGCCCAATTTGTTTCCACACTTTGGCCGTCTAGCGAGATAGATTTGAGACGGTCTTCTAAGGTGTCAGTAAATGACTGTTTGATTTTTGTCTTCTTTAGTTTGGTGACATCCAGCCTCTTTTGAGTTTTCTTCCCCTGAGGGCGCCTGGCTGGTTGGATACGAATTTTAAGTTTAGATACAATGAGGCGATGATCAGTCCAGCATTCGGCACCACACATGGACTTGGTCACCCGGACATCTTGCCTGTCCTTCTTCCTAACAATTATATAGTCAATTAGGTGCCAATGCTTTGAGCGAGGGTGCATCCAGGAGGTCCTGTTGCGGGTAGGAAGTCGAAAAATGGTGTTGGTGACAAGGAGGTCATGTTCTGCGCAAGTCTGGAGGAGACGAAGTCCATTACTGTTACAGCGACCCACGCCGTACTTACCAATAGTGCCATTCCAGGAGATGTTATCTGAGCCTACTCTTGCATTAAAGTCACCAAGAATGATGAGCTTATCTGCTTTAGGAACTGATGCAATGACTGCATGTAGTTCTTCGTAAAACTTATCCTTGACATCATCCTGGTTTGTCATAGTTGGTGCATACGCGCTAACGATGGTGGCATGTTTTCTTCCATAGAACAGAGGGATCTTGACCGTCATGAGTCGGTCATTTATTCCCTTTGGGGGCCCCGCTAACTTGCTGACAATTGCTGTTTTGATTGCAAATCCAACCCCTGCTTCTCGTCTTTCTTCAGTTCCTCTTCCGCTCCAAAAGAATGTATAACCTGCACACTTTTCGCAAAGTTGGCCCTCACCTGCAAGTCGAGTTTCACTCAGTGCTGCTATGTCAATGTTGTACCTGGCCAGTTCTCTCCCAATCAGGGCAGTTCGTCTCTCAGGTCTGTTTGCGTTAAAGTCTTTGTCAAGTAGAGTGCGCACATTCCATGCGCCTAGAATGAGGGGGAAAAATCTGTCCTTTCTTTTTCTTATATGTCGACCGCCGAAGTAGGGTACCCACCAACCGCGGTAAGCTGGTTAGGTAATGGTGAAGCAGGCAATGTTTAGGGCACCTTTTCTAGCCCATTCCTCATGCCATGGAGGTGAGCAGTGCTTTCCTAAAGAGGGCTGCTCAGACACTCAGGGGGCTGCCGAATCCCACTGCTGCTCCGGTCAGTGGAAGACGACCATATGGCCTGAGCCGCCTGTGTGTAGGTCTGCGACTACGACTGCCAGCGTACCCACGCCTGCCGCTTCGCCGCTCGCCCATCGCCACAGGACTTGTTGTGAGTGGATGGATGAATGGATGAAAGAGTGACTTGCGCGGTGATTTGGATTAAAGTGAGGAAGAGTTGCGCAATTCGTCGACCTCACTCTCTCGCCTGGGTCCATCTTAATCCAGTGGCAAGACAAGTCAAGACGACTGGAGATGAAGTCAGGTGCAGTGGATGACCAGGGCTTACTACGTGCCTCGCCGTGCTCCTTACGCTCCACAGCGCGTTGCTGGTAATCGCCGTCATGCCCGTTGAACCAACAGGTGGTTTCTTCCGCGCAGTCTATCGAATCCAGTCTTCGCATGCATGGGTAGGTAGACCCTAACTCACCGAAGGTTTATAACCATTCGGCTACCCTCACCTAGTTTAGCCGGCCTGTCAAAGCCGTTATGCGGGGGGTGGCCGCTGTCGCATGCTGACAGCTACGAGGAGCCACAGGTGAGAGCTGGATGCCAGGTTTGGACCAAAGGTGGCTGAGCTGCCCTGAAAAGGGCATGACAGCTCCTTCACCAGAGGTACTACCAATACCTGACTTCCCAACACCCCCGGTAAATTGCTACCTGTAGGCTAAGAACAGCATCAGACCTTCACATTCGAAATTACTAAATATTAACTTTCGTTCTTGTTAAATAGGCCTACTGTTTGACTTTATTACGCTGCTCCCTAGGTCGGTCTATTCTTAACACCTCTTCTATATTTATAGGTAAATTTGATACCGTACCTGCAAATAATCTGATATTGGTGTTCTCAATTGTTCATACCTCTTAGGCCTACATTTTAACAAGAAATGCTCTATATTATTGTCTTTAAGACTACCTGCACAGTAAAGTTATACTATTCTGAAATAGCCTTTTCTCAGCTGTAGTCTGAGAAGTTTCTTATTACTGGGAATTTTCATGTTACTGGGACTTTTCAATTCCCTAGATATCTGACATTTTCTCGTTGGAGCTTTGAACATCTTTTATGCATGTCTTCCTATTAAATTTTATTCCCATTCTGCTTTCCATTCATCTGTTATTAAATCTTTAATTAAGCTCTTAATCTCTGATTTACTTATCCCTACTTTTATTAGATTTTTATCAGATCTACCCTGCTTGGCTTCTTTATCTGCCTTTTCATTTCCCTCTATGCCAACATGTGAAGGTATCCAAGCGATTAAGACTGCACATCCTCTAGAATATAAGTATGTAGTAGCTAGAAATATCTCCTCTGCTATATCAGGTCTACTGCATTCTCGTAAGTTTCTAAGTGCTTGAATTGTTGAAAGAGAGTCAGTTAAAATTGTTAGTTTCTTGGTAGGGTTATTAAAGAATATATCTAGTTCTTTCAGTATTGCTACCATCTCTGCAGTGAAAATTGATCTTTTTTCCATGATACTACACTCTTTAGCCATTTTCCGTAATGGAATATATATTCCTATCCCCAATTTGCCATCCTCTCCGTTGGATTCTGTTATAAAGAAATGCTGTCTTTTGATAGTTGTATATATTTATTGTCTGTGTTTTTAATATATTCTATATTATTTGATTTCTTAAGTATTTCTGCTAGGCAGTCATCCATGTCTGGTTTCTTGATCTCCCAGTGTGGAATTACTGGCTTGTTTTAATGCAATCAAAGTACCCAGATGGACAATTTCCTCTGTACAATTCCATCCTGTAGGGTATCTATTGGCATTCATGGGACTGCCCTGAGTTATTAGTTGACATCTGATAAAAGCAGTATGTGCTGTGTGAGACTTATCTAACATAACTTTGTTCATGTAATTTAGTCTTAACTCCTTTCTCCATAATTCTAAGTGTAGAATTCCTAAAGCCACCTCTGATATTCATCTGATTGCACCTGCTATTGTACATAAAGCCTGATGCTGAATTCTGTCTAATTTGATCTTGTTACTGTGTGCAGCAGAGTCATATATTATACTTTCATAATCTATTTTTCCTCTAGTAAACGATTTATAAAAAGTGAGCATTGCCTCAGTGCTTGCATCCCATCCATTACCTTTCAAATACCTTAACAAGTTAGTAAATCCTCTGCAAGACTCCACTAGTTTATCTATGTGTTTATTCCAGTTAAGATGTTGATCCAATGTTATTCCTCGATAACGAGTGGTTTGCACTGTATTAATGTTGTCCCCTTGGATATTTATGTACATAATTTAATTTTTTAACAACCCTACCTTTACTGAAGATCATTCCCACTGTTTTATTTGTATTCAGCTGAAATCCCCAATTTTTCATCCATTTACATACTTTATTTATTTGCTTTTGTAGATCATTATATAATTTTGGCACATGTTTCCTAGTTTTCCATATAGCATCATCATCTACGCACTGCGACAATTTGTTTGTTATATCATTAAATTCTTCACCTAAATCATTTACCATTATTGTTAAAATTGAATGAGATATTACTGATCCATGGGGTGTTCCATTTTGTTGTTCATACAGTTCTGATCTATGATTTTTTAACTCAGGGGTTTCCAAAGTGGGCGGTACCGCCCCCCTGGGGGTGTTGGGAGTATCCAAGGGGGCGATACTGAAAAAATGGGTTACTGCGGGGCGTTCAGTAGTAAACAAAGGGCGTTCAGAAATAAGGGACAGTTGAGGATATGACAGGCTAAATTCGGTATATATTTGATAACTAAATGCATTATCCTATTTGAAAAATAAAGCAGTAGTGTTAGCGCAGGGAAAGCAGTTATAGATTTGAGAGACATCAATGAGGCGGGAACGAGATAGGAAAGATGCGGATGAGGGTATTACTAGGATCATTAAGCAAGGCATAATTTCGTGTTTATGTGCCATCATGAGCTCAGGTAACAATCGGTGATTATAAATTGTAATCAGGAACTACCGCGAAATCGGTGTTAACAAAACACCTATTGTCCATCAGGTCATTCCTGAAACGAACATCGAGAAGTCTGTGATTGGCTCACTAAGATTAAAACAGAATCACAGAATCTTTGGAAGGTGAAAACCAGTCCTAAGTAGTGTTTACTATTTTAATATTAACTTTTGAATTCGCGAGGTGTGTCTGAGTGTATTTCTTCTGGCAGTAGACGAAATTAGAGACCTGCTTGTGTTTCAGAAAGGACTGACTTAGCTTTGTTTCAATGACAGGTTGTTACCGCGGTATTAAAAAAAAAGCTGTACCTGGTATATCTACAATACGCTGTAATTCACAGACAACACCTTGTTGCAAAAAATTAAGTGATTGGCTTCATAAATCATTAAATACTGTTGTAACAGCGATTAATAGAATTAAGTCCCATGCTCTCAATTCTAAACGATTTCGAGAGCTTTGTACTGAGAATGATGAACAATTTGCACGCTTGCTGGTGCACACACAAGTCAGATGGCTCTCAAAAGGAAATTGTCTCAGACGCTTTTATGCTCTGTTTGAAACTGGTAGAATTCTTTAAAGACTCGCATGCTTTGCTCAGTACAGAACTAACGAACATCAGGCATGACATTGCATATTTGTCAGATTTATTAACAAAGTTTAACGACATAAATCTGCAACTGCAAGGAAATGATATTAATCTTATAAAAGTCAAATCTGTCGTCTCCATGTTTCTGGCCTAATTAACGCTATTCAAACGCAATATTGGCCGTCGCGAGCTAATCCAATTTCCCAGCCTCATTGAGTTGGAAGAGAAAAACAAAATACCAGAGGATAATCTTCAAGTATATTGTGCACACCTAGAGATGTTGCTTAAAGACATGTCTCAGAGGTTTCAGGCTCTTCTTTTGATCACTATTCCAGATTAGATAATAAATCCATTCCTAGACACGTGCAGTGAGGAACTAGGAAGGATGAAAAAAAAAAAAAAAACCTACTCATTTTTTATTATGATTGTATACTGTAAATGAATGCTGTTAACTTTATAATGTTGCATGCCTTTAAATTAATGCTTAAAGTAATACGTGGGAATAAAAGGATATAGTATGCAAGATTAATGAGAGTGAAAGGGCAGAATGTTAGACGGGCCTGCGCGCCCAATTCTCAACCCTTCGAAAATAAAGTTCGTTCGTTCGTTCGTTCGTTCGAAGGGGAACTTATATCGCTGCAAAATGACTTTGAGCTTAAGCTAATGTTCAAAAAATCATATCAAGACTTTCAGTTGCAGAAAGAAATCTCTGAACGCTATCCTGCAGTGTGGGGAAAGATTAAGATGTTCTGTATTGCTTTTCCAACATCGTATTTAGAAGATCGTGGTTTCAGCGCGGTTGTCCAACTTCTTTCAAAGCAAAGAAACAGACTGCAAATTACTGAACGGGGGATCTGAGACTCCTTCTAACTTTCAGCCTGATATTGAGAAGCTGATATCACTGCACCAGGAACATCCATCTCACTAAAGTTAAAAGAACAATGAAGTAGGTTTCTTACTAATATACTCTCGTAGACTTCTGTTTGTAATACTGGATTAGGTAATTAAGTTTTTCTTTTTAAATTAAAATAATAAATAAGCGTATCTGTAGCTTTATATTACAATGTAATAAATAAATCAATTAGTTGTCACTGTTTTGAATTAGCAGTTGCTTTTATCTTTCACTTTTTATAGTTTTTTTTTATTTACTATGAGGAAATGTAGGGGCGCTGTGGACATGTCCTGGGAGCCAAGGGGGCGGTGACCCGAAAAAGTTTGGGAAACACTGGTTTAACTGAACAGTGAAATATCTATCTTGCAGAAAATTCTCTTAATAATTATATATTTTACCAGTTTTTTCTATCTTCTTCATTTTAAAGAGAGCACCCTCTCTCCAACATTCAACATAAGCCCTAGCTATATCTAAAAATACTATCACAGTCTTTTCTTTCTTTTGAAATCCTGATTTTGCTTCATGTTCCAATTTAAGTATCTTATCCATAGTACATCTGTTCTTCCTAAATCCTGACTGAGTTTAACTATATAAATAATTTTTTTCCAAATAAAACTGTAATCTTTTATTTACTTACTTACGAGGGTCGTTCAGAAAGTAATGCACCACATCGTTTTTCTCAGCTAATAATTAAGATAGTAGCATGAAATTTTGCACACTTCAAATATCGCATGTGCCAATTGTGTGCACCAAATTGCACCGCAACCGGCCAAATAATACGGCTGCTCTAAACCGTTGAAATGGAGCGTGTTAGCAACTTGTGTTATAAGCAGCGAATTGTGAAAGAATTTCTCGTTGCAGAGAAGGAAACTGTTGTGAACATTCACAAGCGTCTATGTGATGTGTATGGAAGTTTTGCAGTCGACAGGAGTACAGTCAGTCGCTGGGTTCAGAGAATCAAAGAATCAGGAAGTGGAGATACGGAGCTGCTTGATCGGCCGCGCTGTGGACGTCCTGCCACAGCCACCGACGCAGAAATGTTGAAATGCGCTTCTTCTTCTTCTTCTTCTTTCGTTCGCTTGAACTATATTGTCTATATCTGCAATGTTGTTTATTGTATAAACTTCACTGTCTTTTGTAGTTCATACTGAGGTCCATATAGTTTTGCTTCCAGTGTTGTTTCTCTGGGCCAGTGGGTTTGCCTCAATATATCATATTCGGGGCAATCTTGAAGTACGTGCTCCGCAGTCTGGGGTGCCTGTCCACATGTACACATGGCTGAATTGCCAATCTTGAATTTTGTATACATGTGGCTGCGGAGGCGGTTGTGTCCTGTTCTGAGGCGCAGAATGACTATTTGTTCTGATCTGTTCATAGCTTGGTAGTCATCCTGCATTGGTGTTGGTGGCTTTCTGATAGATTTGATCATCTTTTTCTTCTGATGGTATGTAACTGGTACATCCGGTTGCTCGTCTGCAGCACCTTCTTTAGCCAGTCCATCTGCTCTCTCGTTTCCTGGTATTCCACAATGAGACGGTATCCACTGCATGGTGACCCTGCGCTGGTTGCACAGTTCAGAAAGTAGGGCTTGTATGCCTGGCAATTTTCTGGACTGAAGTGCTTGGAGTGCTGATCTTGCATCTGTCAGGAATACTACAGGCTGTGGACCGAGATTGGTGTTCAATAGTTTCTCAGTTGCCACCTTGATTGCCTGGACTTCTGCATCATAGTTGTTACAGAATTTCCCCGTTGGTACTCTGACAGTATCCCTAGTGTTGTTTGGGTATTCTATGTACACTCCTGCTCCTCCATTCTTTACTGCATTCTGTGCTGACCCATCCGTGTATACTCGGACCCAGAGGTCCTGTGGGTATTCATCATCCAGGAAACTGAGAGTGACTGTCCTACGTTGCACGCTGTTCTGTTCATCCCTGTCGAATATTCCTTTCACTTTTGTGTGGATGTGTACTGGTAGCCCATGCTCCTCTCTCCAAGGGGTTTGTTCTGGCACAGACTTTAGGGGGCTGTTAACTTCAGGCAGGTCTGAGGTTTGTCTACGTAATCGTTTGGCCTGGTGGATAAAGCTGCTTCTTTTCAGTCGCCCCATTGCTAGGTTTTGGAATCTGTCCTTCATTGGATGGCTCGGCATACAGAGGAACTTTTCTGCCTGTGTTAGCACTTTCGTGTCTCTGCGTTCTCTCAGTGCTTGTATCCTCCCCATTTTCTCCATCTTCACTATAGGCGTTGATTTCATTGCCCCCGTGATGACCCTAAGCGCCTGGTTTTGCACCTTATCTAGCTCTTGTAATGTGGTGTTTGATGCTGGGCACCACGCAGCTGACCCATATTCCAGGTGTGGTCGTATGCCCTGCTGGTAAACTTTACTAAGTATTTTCCCGCTGGCTCCCCATGTGGTTCCACTTAGTTTTCTCAGGATGGCTAACTTCCTCCTGGCCTTTGTTGCTGCTTTGTTGATGTGCTGCTTCCATGTCAGCCTATCATCGAATGTAACTCCGAGATAGGTGGGTTGTTTATCTTCTCTCAGGAGCTCTTCGTTTATCTTGATGACACCAGCTTTTTGTTTGGGAGAGAGGGTGAAGAGCGTAGTGCTGCACTTGTCTGTATTGATGCTGACACACCATCTATTTGCCCATGAGGTTAAGGCATCTATAGCTCTTTGTAGCAGTTTGGTGGCCACTGTTGCATGCTCATCTGTGCACCATATTACCAGGTCATCAGCGTACATTGCCACTTTCATTCCATGTGGTAGTTCAGCAACCAGGTCGTTGATGTAGACTAGGAAAAGTGTGGGGGACAGAACCCCTCCCTGAGGGACGCCATGACGCAGTAGAATTTTCTTACTCTTGAGGCCATCTAGTTGTACTCGGGCTCTTCTGTTATGCAGGTATGCTTTCACCCATTTGTACATCTTACCATTCACTCTACAATTTCTCAGTTTCTTCAGAAGCCCTTCTTTCCAAACCTTGTCAAATGCTTTCCTTAGATCTATCCATGCTGCTAGTACCAGTTTCTTATCTTGGAACGCATCCTCAATCTCTTGGGAAAGGTAAGTTGCCTGATCTTCGGTGGAATAACACTGCCTAAAGCCCGCCTGCTGTGGTACAAGAAGGTTTTCACTTTCAAGGTACCACTGTAGCCTGAGGTTGATGATACGTTCCATTGTTTTGTAGAGGCAGCTTGTAAGGCTGATTGGTCTGTAGCTGGAGGCAGTGGAACTGTCTTTTCCTGGTTTTAGGAGTGGTATCATGATTGCTTCCCTCCAGGTCTGTGGAACTCTGCCTGAGTTCCAACAGATATTGAAGATCTGCAGCAGCTTTGTTTTTGCTGCGGTTCCCAAGTTCTTAATCATTTCATTGGACACTCCATCAACTCCTGGCGACTTTCTCATTTTCAATTTGGATATTGCAAGCTCCAGTTCTCTGAATGTGATTGGTGCTTCCATAACTTCAGGTATGGTTCCATCTCGTCCTCCGTATTGTTGTTTCTCACGAGTCTCCTGTTGCTTCTCTGGGCTAACTTCGATGTTGTTGTCTTTAGCAAAGGAGTCTGCAAAGTGATCAGCTGCCTGTTTTCCCATGAGGATGTTTCCATCTTTGTACAGAGCAATCCTTGAGTTTCTCTCTGTACCTTCATCGTTAAGTTGTTTTACCAGCTTCCACAGTTTCCTCGTATCTCTTTCGAAGTTCAAGGACTCTGTTTTCTCCTTCCAGCTTCTTCGCCTGGCCTGCAACTTGGCCCTTTGAAATTTGGCCTTAGCTTGCTGGTAGTTATTGTGGTGTTCTTGGCATGGACTGGTCTCCGCCTGCTTTCGAGATGTTTCCACGTCGTTGTGCAGCTGCTCTAGTTCACTATTCCAATATGGTTTGTAGTGCTTACGAGCCCCTCTAGGTATTGTTTCACGAGCAGCCTGTAATATGCATCTGCTGAATTCATCGACTAGCTTATTGGTGTCTTTGTCTACAAAAGTCAGATCTCTAGCCAGTATACTAGTACGGTGCTGGTACATTGTCCAGTCTGCCTTCTTGTAGTTCCACCTAGAGAGAGTGCTGCTCTCCTTGACAAGTTCATTTTCCACAATTAGGAAGACTGGCCGGTGGTCGCTGCCTCCAAGTTGTTTCCCTACAACGCGTGTGGTGTTCCACTCCAGGCTGGGTGAGTGGAATGCCAGGTCTGGTGTAGAGGTGGTGTGCCATGATCTCGAGTAGAAGGTTGGTGGGTCGATTGGCTGGTTAATCAGGATAAGCCCATTGTCATCCTGCCAGTTTTCAAGCTCCTCACCTCTCCTGTCCATGTGATCATAGCCCCAGCTCTGTGAGTGGCTGTTGAAGTCTCCGCATACAATCAGTCTTTCTTTTGCTGGGATTGTATCTAGTGCCAGTGGGCGGTCGCTCGGACAGTAGTAGTTGAGCAGGTGGAATTCTGAACTTTCTGTCCTGAGATGAAGCATCTGGTATTCCGCCCCCTCCATATATGTTTCAAGCTGACATGCACTGATGTTATTCCTCACGAGTGTCAGTATTCCACCCTTTCGCCTGTCTATTCGGTCAGATCGGTAGCACTGGTAGCCTCTGATTTTGAAGGCTATGTCCTTGTTGAGATGGGTTTCTTGAAAGCAACATACATTTACTTGCTCTTCATTCAAGATATTTTCGAGCTCTAATTTTTTGCTGTAGCCGTCTTTTTTACTATTGACGCCTTCAGCATTCCAGTGCATTATTTTAAATGGTCTTTTCTTTGCTTGGCCAGTAGCTCTATTCTCATGCCTCCTGGCTCCACGGGGCAATTGAGAAGGACCCCCAGTAGTAGGGGTTGGGCCCTTCCGAGGCAGAGGGCCCGGCACTGCGCCTGCCTGGGTGTCCGTCACAGGGCGAGTGCCATAACGTTTTGCAGATATAGGCATACTTCCATAGCGCATGTGCGTGGCATCCTGATTGCTGTGGTGCGCCTCTTGGCTGGTTGCCTCCGTCTTCAGCACCTTGACTTGCTAGGGCAGACTGTGGTCTTGCTCGAGTGTAGGAGGGCCTGGCCAGTCTTGGTTTTTCAGCCGCTGATGGCTGTACTTGAGCCCCATCTCCACGTCAAGGAGCTGGCCTTGATGGGGTTGAAATGCGCTGAGGGCATTATTCTTACTGATAGGCGAATCACTACTCAACAATTGGCCTTACAGCTGTCAGTCAGCATTGGTAGTGCAAATGCAGTTATAAAAACTCTCGGATTTTCTAAGGTTTGCGCCAGATGGGTTCCTCGAAGTCTCACAAATGACCACCGATTGCAAAGGAAAGCAATTTCTTCTGAATTGTTGGAGCGTTTCAATGCTGATGGAGAGAACTTTTTGGCTAAGATCGTTACAGGTGACGAAACCTGGGCACATCATTTTGAACCTGAGACAAAAAGACAGTCAATGGAGTGGCATCATCCGCAATCACCACGAAGAAAGAAATTCAAGACAATTCCTTCAGCTGGAAAGGTCATGATCACTGTCTTTTGGGACAATGAAGGTGTAATTCTTGTGGACGTTATGCCAAGAGGAGAGACAATCAATTCGCAAGCTTACATTAAGACATTGAAAAAACTCAATCAACGTTTTCGCAGAGTTCGGCCGCAGAAGAATCCAGCAGACCTGCTTCTCCTTCACGACAATGCGCGACCTCACACAAGTCTGGCAACACGGGAAGCAATCACCAAATTGGGTTGGACTGTACTACCCCATCCACCCTATAGTCCCGATTTGGCATCCTCTGATCTTCATCTATTTGTTCCACTTAAAGATGCACTCCGTGGGACAAGGTTTGAAGATGACGAAGGAGTGATTCATGCAGCGAAGAAATGGCTACATGATCAAGACAAAATCTGGTACGGGCTAGGAATAGATGCACTTGTTTCGCGCTGGCATAAAGACGTACAAGTTGATGGGGATTATGTTGAATAATACCGATGTTTACATGACATATCCAGGTATATTGTGGATAAATTTCATGCTTTTTGAATAAACAGCTCCTGAGAAAAACGATGTGGTGCATTACTTTCTGAATGCTCCTCGTACTTAGTCGTTCCCCTTCTGCCGTGAGGTGTAGAGGTTTGGAAGAAAGAGCGCCAGACTATCCTATTGGCTGTCTTCCTCCTGGCCTGGTTCCATTCTAGTCCTCGGTCCTTCAAAGATTGTCTAATGTTGTCCTCCCAGCAGACTCTGGGTCGTCCTGGGGGTCTGGATCCTTGGCTTTTTGTTTCCCATGCTTGTCGTGGTAGCAGATCTTCTCCCATTCTGCAGACATGGCCAAACCATCTTAATTGGGACTGTTCTACTTGGGTCTGTAGGGGGTAGGATTTAAGGCCTTGACGTATCGTCTGGTTGCGTACCATGTCTCTTCTTGTTACTTCAACCACCTTCCTCAGATATCTCATTTCTGAGGTTTGGATCTGGCTTTTGTGGGTTGTAGTCATTGCCCATGACTCGCATCCATATGTCAAGACTGGGACATAGGTGGAGCGATCTTTTATTTACTATGGTTTCTAATATTTTACCTAGATGGTAAGTTAAAGAAATTGGTTTTGTTGCATTGGCATCAGTGATTCTAGAAATAGATAGGTAAATCCCCCAAAGTCAGCATTGGTTCTCACAATATGGTAAATGCAATAGAAAAGTCCTTCAGTAAGTTAGTAGTTGTTAATGCAAATAAATTGAGAACCCTTCCAATGAACTTAAATCATATGCTGATTGCGCTTGGCTAGAATCAACCAGATTCAATGTCTGTCGTCAGGTAGAATCGTGTGACAGTCGTTTGCAAAATGAAAAACTAACGTAGTAGGTTGATCAGGTTAGAGAGACCAGTTAGAGGGCAAGTAGCCAACTAGAGCAGACAAGACTTTGTAGAAGTAGAAACATCTTTTAGACCATAAGAACTACTGAAATTGTTACTTAGAAACAGAATGAATAAAAAACCTCTCAATAGACAACAACTCTTCTAAGTCATTGGCGCCCGGCTTTATTTCCAAGGAGAGTTAAATTGATAACTAGTGCCTGTTTAAACAGAACATTTAGGCTACAAGAATATTGCAACAGTTAACGAAATGTTCCTTATTGACTGGTCGTAGACACCATGGTACCACAAATCTTTAAGTCAGAAGGAAGATAACAATAGGTTTGCAGGAAAGAGAAACTGTAACAGCTTAATACTCCTTAAAACCTGCAGTTGCCATTTATTTAGAACGAGATAGGACAGTTCTTCATTTTGAGAAGTTATTGATTTATTTCCATGTTATTGTCAATCATTGCTGTAACAAGAAGATGTCATAAATGAGCAGCGATTTAACACCAATAAACAGGCCTTAAAACATTTTCCTGGATTTATTTCAACACAGTTCCTGTATATTCTGTGGTGACTTTTAATGATACATGTCGTCTACACTTCAGTTGTTTATAAGTCATAACAGTAGATGTTTCTGTGATCATTGAAGTTTTCATCCTGGTGATTTGTGATGTTAAGCAGTCGTGCTCATGAATGTTTACCTGATATAAAGACTTTTATTACCTGCCAATAAAGAAAAGATACACAACCACAAAAACTAATGTGGTAGAAACAGCTGGTGAATTAGGAGAGACCAGAACTTAACAAAGAAAAGACATAAATACCAAAGAATAAAATTGTCAATCAAAGAATTAATTCTTCTCCATCATCAATTGCCAAGAAACTCCAATAACGAGACAAGAAATACCTACTCGTAGCAGCATTATCATCCAGAAGAACAAACCTGCTGGGTTGTCACATAACACACAATGCTTGAGATTCCACTATACGTTCAAAACATGTGCCTCGCCATTAAATGACAATTCAGTACACAAAAATGTACGAAGAAACATTTCAGAACAATTGAACACTAACACGTCTACAACCAAATAAACAGTGACCCAGCCACATGAGTTGATATTTGGTGCCTTGACCCTATGCTACCACATTTCTTATAAATATCTAACTTATCTTCAAATCTAGGCTTTCTATATTCATGTAGAGCTTAGTTTCTTTGTTTTTGAATTTCTGTACATCTAACTATCCACCATGGTACTGGGTTTTTGTTGCTATGTTCATTCTTGTGAAATGCTATGATTGTTAATGTGTGTGATAAAGTAGGCCTTATCTGTCAATTCTTGTGCTGACTAAAAATAAAATAACCTCCAAAATAAAATAAAAAAAAGGAAAATTGTGCACAGGATTTCCCAGTCTGTCAGTGATAATTAAGCACAGAAATAGACTAAATGATGACACCATCACATTATTTTACAGTGTAAAATAAACTTGACATTTATTGTTTGGGTTTTAAAATACGTGAAGACCTGCTTTAAAAGGCAAAGTCCCCGTGCCTCATTTATAAGGCAGCCCATTGTAATTGAAAATATTTTTATACGAATTAACTCTTTTGATATGTGTTTTTCAGTCTTTGTACAGGTTTTATGAGTGTACAGTGTTTTGGATTTTTTGTACAGGTTTTTCATCTCCGAGGTGTGGCATGTATGCACTACTAGCACATTCACATCAACACATCCAGGAAAACATGGATAGACTTAATAAGTATAGCCAGGAGGTGGGCCTGAACATCAATCTAAAGAAGACAGAGGTCATAACACTCAATGTGAGCAACCCTGAGCCCATATCAGTAAAGAATCAATAACTGGAACAGACAGACACCTTCAAATACCTAGGATGCATAGTTAGACCAGATGGTGGAGCAAGCAAAGACGTCAACAACAGAATGAACAAAGCAAGATCAGCCTGTTTTAGTCTGAACAACATCTGGAAGTCCTCTCAGTACAGCACAAGTACTAAATTAAGATTATATCAGAGCTGTGTGCTTTCTGTGCTTCTCTATGGTGCGGAATGCTGGAGAGTAACAGAGAAGGAAATGTCAAAATTGTCCTCTTTTCATACAACCTGAATAAGAAAAATTCTCTGAAGCTTTTGACCGAATACCATCACCAACCAAGATCTGCTTACTTGGAGCAAGCAAGAGGACATGCTCACTATCATAGTTGGCAGATGCTGGAGTTGGATTGGCCATGTCCTCAGAAGAGACCCTGATGCCATCACAAGAACAGCTATGTTATGGACCCCTGAAGGAAAACAAAAGAAAGGATGACTAAAAACAACTTGGCGGAGGACTGTGGAGGCTGAGATGCAAAGAATGAACCAGAGTTGGGGCACTGTACGAAGGATGGCCACCGACCAAGCAAATTGAAATCAATTTGTTGCTGCCCTACAGGACGCCACCAGGTGTGATGGCCACTGACTGCTTTGATGGTCGGCCGCTAAGGATCAAAGAAGAAGAAGGTATATGGATTATAGGTCATCATCATGTGACGTATTCTTTCCAGAACGTTGTCTCCATTACAGCTGCTCTGAACGCATCACGATTCTGGGCAAGTCGACCTGCATCAGCCAAAGACAAGTTCAGACTCTCTGTGATGTCCTGGGTCCACCGTCGTCCAGGTCGACCCCCTCCCCCCTCCCCAGGGACCACTCCTTCCATCACTGTTTCTTCCAGGCTATTATGTCTCTTTATATGACCGAAAAATTTCAGCTTCCTTATTGCGATGGTATTTAGGAGCCAATGTTCCTGTACGTTTAGTGAGCGCAGTACTTCTCTGTTGGTCTTTCTTTCCGTCCAGGGCACTCTCAACATCCCCCCGCAGCATTTCACCCCAAATGATGCAATCTTTTTTGCAACTGTTTCACCGAGTGTCCAAGTCCCGCAGCCGCACGCCGCCACTGGGAACACACATGCTCCGATCAGCTGCAACCCCGTTTCCCTGCTTGTGCCCTGTCATAGGTTCTCCATCCGTATTAGTTCACGTGAAGCAACCGCAAGTCTTCTTTTAATTTCTACTGCACAGTCGCCAGAGCTGTTGACGACTGATCCCAAGCACTCGAATTCACCAACACTTTCCAGCTCCCCGCCACCAATCTCAATCCCTGGCCTGGTCCCCACCCTGTCTGCCGTCAATAATCTAGTCCTCCTGGTGTCCAGGTATAGACCCCGGGCCCCGCCGTGTTCCCCGGTGGACAGAAGTAATTGTTCAAGTCCCTCTGGGTTGGTCGATAGGAGGACTGCGTCGTCAGCACATCTGACTTCCGGGATCTGGTACCCGCCGATGTTAAATGAGTCAAACTCTGTGTGTTCTTGGTCATCTTTTACATTTCTCATGATATTCTCGGCACAAATGTCAAACAGGCAAGGGGAAAGGGCACAGCCCTGTCCCACTCCCCTCTGCACCTCAAACCACTCTGATGCCTCCCCCTCCACTCCCACGGCCGCCTGTTGCCCCCGGCACAGCAGTGCGATGAGACGCATAAGGCGGCCTGGAAATCCCACATCCCCCACAACAGCCCATAACTGCTGATGCCGCACACAATCGAAAGCCCCGGTGTAATCAATGAAACAAGCATGTAGGTCAACGTTGAACTCTCCCCACCCCTCCATGATGATCCCCATGTTGAACATTATTATAGGTAGAAGTTTTAATTTAAAAAAATGATCATATACACATTTTGCACTTGACAGATCTGAATCATTCAGAAGAAAATCACTATGGCAAAAACTGTTGAATGTGACATTGAACATACTACCATTAAACATATATCACTCTTCCTTATATTTTCAGTTTGTTATAATTTTTTCACCATTATTAAAAAAAAAGACAACAAAAAAGTTTGAGTGAAATTTCTTGTGATATCAATATCTCAAATAACCAGCATGTAACCAATTGTCTAAGATTTTGTTACATATAATTCATTTTTTTCTTTTCAGATTGCAAAATAAAATATGGAACAGAAGATCCCATTCTTGGATCAAAAATTAAAACAGGACATCAGTACATATTTTAAAGTGAGTTTTCTTTTTAATTCTTAATAACAAATTTTTATACAGCCAAAGTGAGTTATCCTGAGAAATACGTTAAAATATTGTCCATTTAAACATTTTATTACTTATTGCTGGGTTTTTTTTTTCTGTAACAGTGTAGTATATGTAAATGTAATGTAAGGTTTTTATGAGGTACAGAGGCATAAAACAGTTGAGAAAGAAAGCAAATTTAAATACATATCATGTAGTTGTCAAACTGGGGCAATGTTTAAGACTGAAGCGGTTTGTTTCAAACTTGAATATGTTCAATATTTTGTTTTCAGGGACACACAGTGAAGATAGAAAGTGAAGCTGAGGAAGATGGTCATGTTCCTGCAGGGAGAGAGAGTATGAGGAGCAGTTTCACATCTGTATATCCTGCTGGAGACAATTTACTCAGTAATGCTTTACAACTTTTTAACAAAAATATAACCTGTGCTCAGTATGTTACCACTATCAACAAATATGTAACATAATAAGTGTTATTTATACACATCCACCACAAACATTATAATTTTTTAATGTTTTTACTCTTTATGCACACGCATGTTTTTTTTTTTAATTCAATTATTTTTTTTCTTTTTCTTGTATCTTTAGTCCATATAGACAATCCCTTATGGCAAATTTTACTTGTTTGGGGCAGTGGTGTAGGACGGTTTTTAGTGTCCTAGGCGAGACAGGAAAAAATGCGCCCACGGTCACCGCCAGATAAAATACATGTTCATTTTTAGACAAATCAAAGGAACGTTTAAAGGAATATATCAATCACTGTCATGACTTTTAAATTCTATTAAGAATGCTAGGATGAATTATTGGGAAATTATGAAATTTAAGAATTAGTTGAACACAACAGAAAATAAATAAACCACTCTTTCTAATAAGCTTTTTATTAACAGCATAAACAGTACACCACTTTTTTTTTTTTTAACTACATATTGATCATTAGCTCCTTCATTCCTGCAGATTGATAAATTATCTTACAATATTGAATGTTATCAAGAGTTTCTCTTTCAATACTAATGGATGGGTTTGAAAAAAATCGAAAAAAGGTGATTCGTCTTACGAGGACAAAAGACAAAGAAAATACTAAGAAGCACCAGATTACTCAGATGTTCTGTCCCATAGATACTCGTAAATATGAAAGAATTAGCTTTAGTGTACTAAACAAAATCTCACAACTGGCTGCTGAGTAGAAATTGTTAGCAGAATTTACAATGCTATGTGTAACTTTGGGAAGACATCATTTCCATGAATGAAAGTAAACCCAAAGCAGTTGTTGGAACAAAATTAGTTCATGATTGCAGTAGCATCCTGCAATCACTTATCTCTGAAAGCAAGACCTTGCCATCAATGTCTGTATCAAACAAGCTTGCCAGGCCAGTGCACTTCTGACAAATCTCTTAAGCTTTATATTTCTTGATAAGAGTATATGTGTTGAGGAGGAATTCAAATTCAATGTTTATATTCTTCAGTTGACTGAAAAGTGTTGACATTTCCTTCTTTAGTCTGCCTAGAATGCATCTTATGACTGACGTAATCTCATCTTCTGTCGTAAGTGTAATGTCTTTTGCTAGTTCACCAGGCATCACACATCGACCTTCAACTTTGAATTGTTGCACCTCTTTTTGCACACCACAAAGCATCCATTCTAGTTTCTTGTTTTGTGGTCAGGGCATCCGCTTTCATGCCATTGGCTTTCTTTTAGCCTTCACCACTGGCAGTCATATAAGCCTGAGACTCCAGATGTCCATCCCGCATTAATTTTTTTCCATTTGTTGCTGTTTCCACAACTTTTCAGATTTTGTACATAGACAGGGGTGTTCACCCTGCACTAAAACCCCCAACATGGAGGAACAGGGTACCAGCTTTTGTCTGACCTCTACTTGCGCAGACCTGTCCAGCTTGGTTGAGCCTACCAGGAGTAAAAATACTGCTGGCATAGCTCTAGGGTTGTCAGGGTACATAAGCTGCCATACCACTACAAGGTATAGGTACCAATGAAGGCAGAATCTGAAAATGTAGTAAAAAGTTATACATATTTGCTGATTGCATGTCTGTGATGTCATTTTCAACCAGACACAGAAAACATGAGTGCATTTATGCTTAATGTCTAGCATTATTTCATACTGCTGTGAACATGTTAAAATTAATTTTAAAATATAATTTACACCAATATTCAAGGTTAATGCATGAAGTACAATATATACACTAAATTCATACTATTAGTGTTATTTTTAATACAAATACATTTGAGTTCTGTGTATTATACTGGTTTTATAATAAATTGCTTTCTAAAATATCTGGCATGTCTCCGATCTCCAGAAGTTGGGTCTTTCAACTATGAACAGAATACACGTGACTCACCAAGCACATACAATAATTGAACCTCAATACTAAAACTTAATTGCTACTACTGAACCCATCCATTGAGGTAGCCCAGTCTGTGCTGCTCACTTGCCCAGGACTTTCCACAGAAAGAAGAAAGCTATTACTTTGCTCCCCAACAACCACAATTTTGATGGGGGACCTAAATGCAAAAATAGGAACAGACAATGCCAGCTTTGAAGAAACATGGGAAAACAGGGATTAGTATGATGAACAAGAATATGGAACTATTAATAAACGTCTGTGCTTCAGATCAACTGGCTGTAGGGAAAAGCATATTTCCACAAAAGAGAACACATAAAGCAACATGGATATTATCAGACCATAGATAAGAATATAGGTCATGATTACTTGATGTAAAGGTATATAGAGGAGCAGATGTAGTATTGGATCACCATCTTCTGCTAGCAAAACCAGAAATAAAATTCAAAAAATTGTATATAATATGGAATATCTAAGAAATCAAGAAATAAGAGACAGAGTTTCAATCACAGTGTCCACACATACCAATTACTCCAACAAGTGGATGATGAAGCAGATAGGAAGTCCACTGGCAACAAGTAAGAGATGTATGGAATGATACATGTAGAGAGTTACTGGGGAAAAGACGTGCCAAAAGTGGAATGCATTCAGCGACCCATAGCTGACTACTTACGTCAGGGTCAGCGAACCAGAGCTGACCTAGGCCCTGCTCCACCTCCAAGTGGTGTTCCTGGAAACTGGCTGCATCACTGCAGTCTGGCTGAGAGAGTAGGGATCAAAGTGGGAAGGCAAACTTGGTCCTAAAAAATGCTGTGCTGAAGTCGGATGTGTTGGGCCGAAAGGTGCAGATATTGCAGCTTTGCTGTAAACGGCGACACAACACAACCAACGTCCTTTTCAGGACAAACACAGAAGAAGACTGGGAAAAAGAAAATATCAGCAGAAACCATAGATAACAGCAGAAACCATAGATAACAGCAGAAACCATAGATAACAGCACAAACCATAGAAAACAGCAGAAACCATAGATAACAGCACAAACCATAGATAACAGCACAAACCATAGATAACAGCACAAACCATAGATAACAGCAGAAACCATAAACAAAATAGAAGATGGGAAAAACAAGAAGGCAGATAAAACCAGAAGCTCCAAAGCCAAGGCTCATCAAAAGAGACAAGAAAAAGTATTTCAAAGAGTTGGCAAGGGAAGCAGAGAAATCTTCAGCCGAAGGAAATATGAAGAACCTGTACAACAACACCAAGAAGCTAAGAGGGAAAGCAAGAAAATAGCCTCATCAAAGATGAGAATGGCAAATTTCTTAGTAATATACATGAACAAATGTAGAGATGGAAAGAACATGTTGATGAATTTCTCAATAGACCGGCTCCAACAAAGCCCCCAGACATCCAGCCAGCAGTAGAGGAGCTACAAATCAACTGTGAATGACCAATAGAGAAGAAATAAAGAAAGCCATAAAGATTCTGAAATATGGAAAAGCAGCTGGTGTAGATGGCATTCCAGCAGAGACCATCAAAACATATATTGATACTTTTACAGAGATATTATACAAACTGCTCGGCAAAGTCTGGGAGAGAAAACAAACAAACTTTATTTTCAAAGGGACATTTTCAAATTGGACATGCAGGCTAATCTAGCATTCTGCCCTTCCTCTGCCTCTCATCTTGCAATGTGCATCCTTTCATTCATCCATGTACTTTGATCATTATTTAGGTGGGCAGCATTATCAAGGTCAAATAATAGTATACATTTGTAATATCCAATCCTAATAAAATTTAAGTATGTTTAGAAAAAAAAAACATAACAGTACAGAAATTAAAGAGGAAAAAAGACAAACAAAATTCAAAACCGTCCATACAGTAAGTTAGACAATGGCTTTGGGCTTTTAGCAGATCGTATTGTGATCTCCTTGGTCTTAAGTGCTTTCTGCGTCATTGTCAGTCCACAAAAACCTCTGAGGTTTTACCAGCCAACATGGAGCACTTTGTTTGTGTTAGGATCAGCTTGCAGCAGAGGGGAAATTACCACCACCGCTGCCGAGAGAAGAAATACCAACAAAATGGAAGGAAGGTTATCTAGTAAAGTTAACTCAGAAAGGAAATTTACCAGCGGCACACATTATAGAAGAAAAATGTTACTCTTCTACCGTGAAGTGTAGAGGTATGGAAGAGAGAGAATCATACGATCCTGTTGGCTGTCTCCCTCCTGGCCTGGTTCAAATCTAGTCCTCATTCCTTCAGAGATTGTCTAATGTTGTCTTCCAGCTGGCTCTGGGTTGTCCTAGAGGTCTGGACCCCTGGCTCTCAGTTTTCCATACTTGTCATGGTAGCCGATCTTCTTCCACTCTGCATACATGGCTAAACCATCATAGTTAGGACTGTTCTACTCGAGTCTGCAGTGGCCGGGCTTTAAGGCCTTCTTGTATAGTCTGGTTGCTGACTATATCTATTCTTGTTGTTTCAACCACCTTTCTTAGACACCCCATTTCTGAGGTTTAAAGCTGGCTTTCTTTTGTTGTAGTCATTGCCCATGACTCACATCCAAATGTCAAGACTGAAATATAGATGGAGCGGTATACAGCCATCTTCATCTTCTTGCTAACTTTTCTTCTACTGAAGAATCCTCAATTTACTTACTTACTTACTTAGTCGTTCCCCTTCTACCGTGAGGTGTAGAGGTTTGGAAGAGAGAGCGCCAGACTATCCTATCGGCTGTCTTCCTCCTGGCCTGGTTCCATTCTAGTCCTCGATCCTTCAAAGATTGTCTAATGTTGTCCTCCCAGCGGACTCTGGGTCGTCCTCGGGGTCTGGATCCTTGGCTCTTTGTTTCCCATGCTTGTCATGGTATCCGATCTTCTCCCATTCTGCAGACATGGCCAAACCATCTCAATTGGGACTGCTCTACTTGGGTCTGCAGGGGGTAGGATTTAAGGCCTTGACGTATCGTCTGGTTGCGTACCATGTCTCTTCTTGTTACTTCAACCACCTTCCTCAGATACCTCATTTCTGAGGTTTGGATCTGGCTTTTATGGGTTGTAGTCATTGCCCATGACTCGCATCCGTATGTCAAGACTGGGACATAGGTGGAGCGGTATACAGCCATCTTCGTTTTCTTACCAACCTCTCTCTTGCTGAGGAATCCTCGATTTATGGCCTGAAAAAGTCTCCCAGCTGCTGCTTTTCGAGTGGCCAACTCTTCTTTGATGCCTCCCTTTCGGTCTATAATAGCTCCGAGGTATTTAAAGTGGTCGACCTGCTCCAGGACCTGTTCTCCCAGCTTAATCTGATGTTTTCTTTCTTCTCGTGATATCACCATGGATTTTGTTTTAGAGCTGCTTATGACCATCCCTCTCTTCTCCAGCTCTTCCTTCCAGACTTGCAGGTTGGATTGGAGATGTGTCTCTGATTTAGCAATCAGGGCAACATCATCAGCAAATGCCAGCTCCGAAATATAGACCTGTCTCATCTTCCAGTACCCCACTGAATACTTTCTTGTTCTCTCCTTACATGCCTTGATGACATCGTCCATAAGGAGTATGAAGAGGTAAGGTGATAGGATATCACCTTGTCTTACACCAGTGGTGGTCCTGAACTCTTCCGACTTATGGTTTGCTGTCCTCACATAATTTCTGCAAGACTTGTAGAAGCTCTGTATAGCATGAATCAGAGGTGCTGGAATATTCTTCCTTGCCAAACAGTCCCAAAGTTTGCTCCAGGGGACCCTGTCAAACGCCTTTTCCAGATCTATGAAACAAAGATGCATCTCACTCTTATACTCGAGGACCTTTTCACTCAGCTGTCTGAGTGTGAAGATTAGGTCTTGAGTAGTTCGGTTTGCTCGGAATCCGCACTGGACCTCATCCAATTGTGGCTCAGCTAGGCGTCGGAGTCTCTGCTCTAGGATTCTAGAGTAGATTTTACCAGGGACACTGAGAAGGGATATGCCTCTATGATTTCCACACTGTCGATTGTCACCCTTTTTGAAAATTGGTGTTATGATGGCAATCTCCCAATCCTTTGGTATTGTCTTGTTGTACCACGCTGCCTGTAAAACCCTTAAGAGTAATAGGTCGCCTGATGCTCCCATGAACTTAACCATTTCTGGTGTTATACCATCATGCCCTGCTGCTTTGCCCATCTTGATTTTCTCCAGTGCTGCCTTCAGTTCTTCCATCTTTATGTCATCTTCACCATCATTGGTTTTCTCTTCTGTGCTAGTGTTTATCATTTCTGATGCTTCACCATGCTCACCATCCAGGAGTTCTGAGAAATATTCTTTCCATCTTCCCATTACTTCCTTCGGGGCAGTAAGCAATTTGCCTTGCTTGTCCTTTATAAATTTGAGAGGGCATTGTTTTTCCTTCCTCATGTTCTTTAGGGTCTTATAGAACAATTTCTGGTTTTCTTGTGCATCTTTTTCTAGCTTTTCTCCAAATTCTTCCCAGGACTTCTGTTTTGCTGCTAGCACTTTATTCTTTGCTTCTGTTCTGAGTGTCACATATTCTCTATATTTTTTTCCATTTGTCCTGTTGTGTTTTTAGCTCCTAAGTATTGTTTCCATGCCATTTTCTTCTCTCTTATTTTCTCTTTGACTTCTTCTGTCCACCAAGGTGTCCTCTTTCTCTTGTTCCCAAGTCGGACTTCACCGCATGCTTCTGCAGCAGCTGTCTTTATGATATCCTTGAATTTAATCCAGAGGGTTTCCAAGTCATCAGGTCGTTCTTCTGTGTTGCTCACCGCTGCAGCAATAAGCCCCTGATATCTGGTCTTAATTTCTGGCTCTCTCAGCTTGTAGGTCCTAATGCTCATTTCTCCTGCTCGTTTACTTGGTTTCTTGCGTGATGTTGGGCAGTTCCTAGGCTGAGCAACTCTTTCAGTTGTTCTTTTGATTGTTAGCAGGTAGTGATCACTTTCAATCTCTGGCCCCCTCCAGACCCTAGCATCTCGGACATATTTGAATGAGCTTCTCCGAACAATGGCATAGTCGATCACTGACTTCTCATTCTTTGTTGGTTCACATCTAGTGTATGCATGTATGCGCTTATGGGGGAACTTTGTGTTTGTAATGGCATGATAACTTCGTCTAGGCAGTCATCCACTGTCCTTTGAAGCAGCTCGAAGAATTCCTCCTTGACCTCTGCTCTCTCATCCTCATTTGGCCCATACACTATGACCAGGTTGACTATGGTTTCTCCTTCTTTTAGTTTAACAACCATAATGCGCTCCGAGACAAAGTTCCATCCCTTGATACTATCTTTTTGATTTTGGGCCACAATGCAACCCACGCCCCCTTTAGCTCTTTCAGACATGGGTACACCACTGTAGAGCAGCGTGTTGCCATCGAGATCCATAACTCCTTGTGCTTTTTTCTTTGTTTCCGTTATAGCCAGGATTTCTAGTTTTGCTTTCCTCATCTCTTCCACCAGCTCCTCTTCCTTCCCATTTATACTTCTTGTGTTCCAAGTTCCATAAGTCGTAGTCCGTAGTCCGTTCCAGTTCGTCGCCTTTAGAATCCGTCCGGTTTTCTCTCTTGTGTTGCTAGTAATCATAGTTTAAGACAAACAGGTGATTGGCCTGTTGTGCCTGTGCATGGTGGAGGGGCTGCCTCCTTACGGCCTCCATGCAGGCCGCTGTAAAAGAATTTAATCCTGGGGGGGTTAAGATGTTATATAAAAGAGTAAGTGTAACAGCGTGAGGTCCAGCTATGTAAGACCCTGAGTCTAATAGTTGAAATATTGTGATGAATTCTCAGAGGACCTAGCACTACCTCCCGAGATCTCACGCTGTGTTGTAATTCCCTTAACTAATTCAAAGTTTAACTGACAGGTTATCTAGGGGATGAAAGTGTAATAATGAATGAATGAATGTAAACAACCACCAAGTTAACTCAATGAAACTAACAAGGCAGGGGTTAAAGTTAAAATATTATTTTACAATTTTAATTTCCTGTCCCTCCAAATCTTTTGGGGCAGGAATGTTTAAAACTTAAATTTGAAATAGGATCTTTGTACACAAATTATACACAACAATGGAAATGTCCATCAATCTTAATTCTAAAATGTTCAAGATTTCTTTTCCCTGCTACACAATAATGAAGTATGAATGGTCTCTAGTAGGAAAGACTGGTTGTCACATCATCTCATAAACACATTGTCTGTTATTTGTGGTGGAGAATAAATTAGTTTGAATTGACATGTGGCCCAGCTATGAATCTTATCTGAGATTCTGTAGGCCCACAGGTAGCTTGTTTGAGGTAATGGAACACTTCTACACCAAAGTGCTCTCTGGAATCAGTTGACAACCATCAGGCTTGAGATGGAACCAACCAGCAGGTTGACTCACACTCTGTCACTCCAGATTCTGACACACTTGTTACTTTGGGATGGACCCTGCGAACAATAGGAACAATCTTCCTAAGCACTCTCATCATTTATCTCCATCTCTAATTATTTTACATTATCAAACATGTATTGTGATCAGATGAAAGAGCTAACCAAATTAGCTAGAGTCTTTAATTTTATATTAACCATTCATATTCAGGGGTTATCTTCTTTTCTCCATATGGTTACAACGCCATTGTCATTTAAACTCTTCAATATATTCAGCTGGGATACTTTCTTTTCTTTTCTTTGGTCAAATAATAAGTTCAATCTCTTTGATGGGACATCTTATTTATGTTCTCAAGATTTAATTTAATATTGTTTTCTGCCAGCAACTTTCTGGTCTTACAGTAATAACAGTGCATAATAATATTCAAGGTTGGTTTTCAAACTGAGAGGTTACGACCGTGTCTGTTAGTCTGTTGTCCCTTTCTATTTTCTTCAATAACTTTGTTAATAATTGGGTTATCGTAAAGTTGAAAACTGATTATTACTTAGATCATTATCATTCATATTTATATATAAATTTTATTATCGTCTTCCTCATCGTCTGCGTTTTCATCTGTTCTCGTTATTTATGGTTTTCTTTTACTGCGCTACAATATTACTGAGATAACTTCTTTTAAGGTTCATCGAAGTTATAATATAATAGTTTTGATAAGTAATATTATCGTAACTTGTTCAAACATTCTTTTTGTAATTCGATACCATTCTTTATTTTGTGAAGGACAAATATCAAGGTTTTCTTACAAATAAGGGAGGGAAACCTGAGGCCTGTAAACAGTAAATTAATATGAAACAAATATAAAGGTATGTTATCAGGCACTCGCAGGAAATAAAGAAGTACACCAGTAAGAAAAACAACAGTGATGAGTGGCTTACCCAGGATTTGAACACTGTATGCGTAGAAGAGCTAGTGTGACGCTTGCATGGTTAGGCGGGGTTGTCCCGGAAGGTCCATGTTCAAATCCTGGGTAAGCAATGGCGTTGTTTTTCTGATTCTGGTGTTCTACTTCTTTATTTCCTGCGAGTGCCTGATAACGTTTTATAAGTTTCATATTAATTTAAAAAAATTAGGCCTCAGGTTTCCCTCCCTTATTTGTAATGTTTGTACAATACCAAACCTACCCACTATTGTTCTCATGTTCTAGTCTACTTTTTACCCCCCTAAGGGTCCCTTACTGCGATAGAAATTCAAATCAGAACCATTGCGTCATTAATAGCGTTGGAGGACTTCTGGTGTCTGTCGCGTGGTTCGCACTAGACCTCCACCAACATTTTTTGATGTGCGTATAGAGCGGATGCTTTTCGCTTGCAAGGCGGGGTTACGTTGTTCAAATCCTGGGTAAGCCACTCATGTCTGTTGTTTTCCTGTTGTCTGGTGTTCTACTTCTTTATTTCCTGCGAGTGCCTGATAACATACCTTTATATTTGTTTCATATTAATCAAGGTTTTCTCCTCTCTCCGTTTTTGTCCCTATTCTAGTGTTCATTCAAATTACAAGTAAGACGTGATTTTATATTTAACTACCACCTCATTTTTCTGGACTAACCCAAATCGCCGGAGGTATGTTAAAGCGGGGTTTATGACGGGATTTTTGCCCCCTCCTTCGCGCACAATTAAATCCAACCATCTTTTACACTGTCGCGTGTAAGATCCCAAGTTATAAGCATGCTTTTAATTAGTTTTAGCCTCTCACTGCTAGGCATTAACCCGACTTTTATGTTAGCGATGAAAAAGCCAGTAGGTTGGCAGCGTTCAAACTGTGGCGTTTAATGCCTTTACAAAGCCGCGCTTATCCTGGCGTGGTCGAGGATGTCGGGCAAACAACTCAGGGCTATCATTTATAGTAGTAGCGTTTATGGTTGTTACTAGTTTTAAAAATGGGGAAAATTTTAACGATAAAACATTTGCGCGTGTTGTTCATACAGATTATTTTACGACAGCCGCCCTCCTCCTTTTTCATCCGGGCTTGGGACCGGCATTGGCGGAGTTGAATCCTCAATTTATGGTCTGAATAAGTCTGCTCTTTGGGGAGCTAACTCTTCTTTGATGCCTACCTTCCAGTCTATAACAGTTCCGAGTTATTTAACCTGGTTGACCTGCTCCAGGACATGTTCTGCCAGATTAATCTGATGTCTTCTTTCCTCTCATGATATCACCATGGTTTTGGTTTTGGAGCTGCTGATGACCATCCCTCTCTTCTACAGCTCCTCCTTCTAGACTTGCAGGTTGGATTGACGATGTGCATGATTTAGCAATCAGGGCAACATTGTCAGCAAAAACCAGCTCAGAAATTTCTTCATGAAGGACAACTTACAGAACCATTTGCGATTAGAATGGGAATGCAACAGTGGTGCGTCAATCCATTTCTTTACTTGCTAGCAATAAATGGGGTTATGAAAACATTGCCATCACACAACAGAGATGCAGTCCAGTGTAATCTGACTAAACAGCTTATGATTTAGATTTTTCAGATGATTTGGCTCCTCTGTCTCATAACCATCATCAGATGCAAGACAAAATGAAAATTCTTGATGAGAGGTCACAAAATGTGGATCTGAAAATACACAGGGAAAAGACAAAGATAATGAGAATAAATGCAAGAAATAATAACAAGGTTGAACATGAAGAAACACCACTAAAAGATGGTAGAATCATACACATATCTTGGCAGCAATAAAGCCATAGTTGGAAGGAGAGAAATAATATCAAAATAAAAATGCAAAATGTAAGAAGAGCTTTCATTGCATTAGAAAACATATGGAGGTAAAAAGAAATAAAGACTGACATGAAAATAAGAATCTTCAACTCAAATGTCAAGTCAGTCCTATTGTATGGCTCTGAATGATGGAGAACAAAAAAAAAAAAAACAATACAAAGTTACAGACTTTCATTACTGGGTGGTTGCATAGAATATAAGGTTTGAAATGGTATTACAGATATGAATCTGATGACAAGAACCAAACAAGTGCAAGTGGAACCAGAGATGAGAAAAAGTTGCTGGCGATGGATAGGTCACACATTGAGCAAACCTGTTGATGTCATTACAATGTGGTCCTTGTTCTGAAAAGAAAGGCAGAGGTAGGCTAAAAAACACAAGGAGAAGTGAGCTGGTGACAAATGAAACTGATGAAGAAAATGAAACTGATGAAGAAAATGTGTAAAGAACTTGAGCTGTTGATAAATGACAGGAAGACTATTCTCCTTAGAGAGCTAAAGGTTATATTGATTATTGACCCCCACTTTAATCAGTCACCATTTAGCAGTCTCAGAACACATACAAATTCTTCAGCATGGCATTGGCTGCTAAAGGGTGACAAGCTCAGCTACCCTTGTTTATCAACAACAACAACCTCTTGTTAAAAAGAACTAGTCTAAACTTTCAAGACTTTTCTTGCAAGAGCATTGTTATATCAGTAAGCATTTTACTGAGTTTATATAACTATAGATAATATTGTTTTAATTTTTTTTTCAACCATTATTATCTCGTACTTTATAATAACCATAACTGCTGGTCAAAGTGCATTAAGGAATTGGTGAGAATGCATATAGTAATTAAAGTATATCATGTCTGTGGCCTAATGGATATGAACGCAGTTTCATAATCCAGATATACCAGGTTCGAAACCTGCTGCAGGCGGTTTGGTAGCAGATCGCTTTGTGTGGATTTTTAACAATGGTATAAGCGCCGTACCGTTCAGAAAGCAATGGCAAACTACTGAATGAAATAATTGCCTAGAAAAATCACAAACAGCCAATAAAAGCTGGGGTTGATTGCCACGTCCTGTAAAGGATAAGCAACTAACATGTACTGTAATCAAAATCCAGGTTCTGACAAATGTAAGAAGGAGTATAATGGAGGCTTCCAGAATCTTGATTCTAATACTGAGGTTGGAAGTTATATGTACCGTTGTTTAGACAAAGTATAGTAGCCAGTTAATTAGCCTTATGTGTTGTAAGTACTGTTGTTTAGACAAACAATATCAGACAGTTAATTAACCTTATTTGTTGTATGTAATTGTTTAGACAAACTATACCAGACAGAAAATTAACCTTATATGTTGTATGTGCACCTCTATGTTGCAAGATATGAAGGTAAGAAGAGGTGCAGATGTGGAAAGTGACCACCATTTAGTCATAGCAAAACTAAAGGTGAAAATCAGAACTGCTGGACCAACTGTAACTACACAGAAAAGGTTTGACATCAGCAAACTGAAGGACCCACTTACCAGAAAAGCTTTTGCGGCTGACATAAAGAAACGATATCAAATTGCCAAAAGTCAGGAAAAGACATCGATTGATGAAATAGACAAGAAATCTAACATCATTTTAACAATATATAAAGAAAGCAGCAAATCATGCTTGGGATTCCAGGAAAGAAAGAAGCAAGACTGGATAACACTAGAAACATTAAACACCATAGCGATGAGAAAGGAAATGAAAAGAAAGAAAACAGAAGCGAGGTTAAAGTTACTATAGAGTGAACAGTACAGTCAGCTGGACAAGGAAGTTAAACACCAAACCCGAGCAACAAAAGGAATTTCCAAGACGATCTTGCAAGACAGGCAGAAGAGGCAGCACTGAGAAATGAACAAAGCACAGTATACTAAATAACTAAAACCATCAGCAGAAAATGAGGTGTGAACAATATTACATTAGTAAGAGATAAGCAAAGAAACAAAGTTACAACTGATCAGAGCATGTATATTCCCAGTAGCAACATACGGCTGCGAGACTTGAACACTCAATAAAACAGTTGCAAAAAAGTTTACATCATTCGAAATGACATGCGAATAGAGACCGCAGTCAGCGACTCATAGCTTGACTGCCTGCGTCAGGACCAGCGAACCAGAGCTGGTCAAGACCACACTCCACCTCCATGTGGTGGTCCTGGAAACAGTCTGTAGCAGTGCAGTCTGGCTGAGCGAGTGTGGATCGAAATGGGAAGGCAAACACGGTCCTAAAAATGCCGTGCAGAAGTCGGATGTGTCGACCGAAAGGTGCAGATATCACAGCTTAGGCGTAAACAGACACAACGCAACCACCGTCCTTTTCAGTACGAACGAGGAAGAAGAAGAAGAAGAAATGAAATGCTACAGAAGGATGTTGAGAATACCCTGGACAGAAAAAAAGACCAACAGAGAAGTACTGCTCTCACTAAACGTACAGGAACATTGGCTCCTAAATACCATCACAATAAGGAAGCTGAAATTTTTCGGTCATATAAAAAGACATAATAGTCTGGAAAAAATAGTGATGGAAGGCATAAAAAAAAGGAGGGTAAAGGAACCCGTTACACGCCCATTGAGGCATATTGGGAATATGGTGTTAGGCCCATATCAAGATAATATGGGATGGAAGGCATGGTCCCTGGAAAAAGTGGAAGGGGTCGACCTAGATGACAGTGGACCCAGGACATCACAGAGAGTCTGAACTTGTCTTTGGCTGTTGCAGGCCGACTTGCCCAGAATCGTGATGTGTTCAGAGCAGCTGTAATGGAGACAATGTTTTGGAAAGAATTGGTCAAATTAATATGAAATAAACATAAAGGTATGTTTTCAGGCACTTGTAAGAAATAAAGAAGTAGAACACTAGACAACAGAAAAGTAACAGACATGAGTGGCTTACCCAGGATTTGAACACTGGACCTTCCGTGCGACAACCCCGCCTAGCAATACAAGCGAAACACACTATCCTCTCTGCCATCTACGCCTTGCATGGTGAGCCAAAAAAAAAATTACGAGCATCAATTCAACGTTGACCAACACCAGAGGTACGAATGAAGTAGAGGTCAGCAACGTCGACAATTAAACTGCAGATTTCCAAAAAATGCTGTGTCGCTGACGGTGTTGAAGTGAAAAAATGAAGTATCTTGTAACTTGACAAATGAGGGAAGTCGACACATATTCAATTGAGCTGGTTTACTCCATTTGCTGGCTGCCAATTGTTACTGGTGTGTTTGTGGTATTGTGTTGACTGGCACTGCTGACAATAGTGATCTCAGAACTGTCGGGCTTACTGTTAGTGGCCGACATGTTTATAATTAAGTGAATGTTAGTGGGTCGTTCATTCGTTAAGGATGATGATAGTTAATGGTTGGTAACATTGAGTAATGGGTCAAACAGTAGGACCAAACTGGTGAGGAACAAATGCTGGACTCGTAGGGAACATTGTCGATACAATTTGTTGATCACGAAACTTGGACATCAGTAAGGTAGACGAACATCAACATGGTTGCATGGCAGGAACATTTCATAAATATACGATCATGTGGTAGACATTATACATCATTAAGTAAGCATTGATATGGCCATTGATTGACTGCACTGGCCGTTACATCATCGAGGTCACCGGCTTGGCAGAATACATGGTTCTGACAAATGGACCATGTTCATCTTTACGTATGCATCATAATTTCAATAATAATCTGCTCCTGGCATTAGAGGGACACACCAATGGAAGCATACATCTGGTCCAGCTGAAGCTCTGCCATAATGCCGTAGGAACTCAAGTATCCGAGGTGGGATACGAGCTGTTTTGTTGGCCAAAATATTCATACTGGAAGGATTCTTGGTATGTTTCTTCAAGAAATGACACCCTCATCTTTCAGTGAAATATAACATTATCGTCCGCGTGTCTTCCCTTGACGTAGGGCAAGTACACAAAAACACGTCTATCATAGATGGCTAATATCCGGATCTGCCTCAAGTATCAAAGCTGGATGGCAACAGATCGACGCAACAAGCCGCACCATTCTGTCCAAATATAGTGCACGACGACACGCAAATAATAACACATACAATTAACTTAGATGCGCTCACATGTGCGTCTATAAAGGACTAGAACCACATTTGAAAATCTCAAACACTTAACTCCCACGCAAAAATATACTTTAACACATATATTTGTTCAAAAAGCTCTTCCCCAATAGGACAGTTTGTAAGCAGCGTATATCAGAAAAACTATGTTCAAACTGCATCAGAACTTATGGCTATGGAATGGGCATGCATGAAGAACAAGGTGGAGAATTTGTATATTCAACAGTATCTAAGATTGAAAGATGAGCATGCTGTAATAGAAACATAAATTCACAGTTGAAATTTATAATGTAAATGCATTTGCTACAAATTTCTACATCTGTCAATTTACAAATTCCCCCCAGGAGAAAAAACAAACGAAAACATGAATGAAATATCACCCGTGTGCTACCGGGGCCCGAAAGGGGAACAAAGAATAGTAACACTATTCCTTGCCATGCATGTCATAGAAAGTGATTAAGGAGGGTTGGGCATGGGGCTGGTTACCCCATCCTGTAAAAAATTAAACCACAAAAAACTTCAACAAACATGGACAAGTCAGTTAAGGAAAATAAAACACAGCCATCCAAGACAGGGGAAGGTCCTCTCGCAGGGAGGCGTATGATGCAACACAGAGAAAGCCGAAAGGAGTCTGTGTTACTGACTAATCTTCTTTCTTCTAGGAGAACTTCCTGATTTGGCACCTGGAATGTTCGGACATTAAACGAATGAGGGAAAGTGACACAAGTAGCAGCAGAAATGAGGGAATATAAAATCGAGGTTCTGGGAATGTGTGAAACAAAGTGGAAGTGGGTAGACAGGAAGAAACTCATCACAGGTGAATTGGTGCTGTCCTCAGGACATGAAGACGTAAGTTCACAACACAGTGAAGGGGTAGCTCTTATGTTATCTAAAGAAGCACAGAAAGCACTCATTGAATGGGAAGGTTTTGGACCCAGAATAATAGCAGCTACTTTTAAAACAGCTAAAAAGAAAATAAATGTCATCCAATGTTATGCACCAACTAATGAGAAAGAAGAGTCTGTGAAAGAAGCATTTTATACTAGACTACAGGAAATTATGGAAAAAGTAAAAAGAAGAGACATTGCAATTTTGATGGGTGACATGAATGCAAAGATAGGTACAGCCAACACCGGCTTTGAAGAAGTCATGGGAAAACATGGGCTAGGAATAATGAATGAAAATGGGGAACTATTCTCAAACTTCTTTGCTTCAAATCAACTGGCTATAGGAGGAAGCATGTTTCCACATAAGAGAATACACAAGGCAACATGGATATCACCAGCTTCATTGAATGGGAAGCTGTTGGGCCCAGAATAATAACAGCTACTTTTAAAACAGCTAAAAACAAAATAAATGTAAATGTCATCCAATGTTATGCACCAACTAATGACAAAGAAGAGTCTGTGAAAGAAGCATTTTATACTAGACTACAGGAAATTATGGAAAAAGTAAAAAGAAGAGACATCACAATTTTGATGGGTGACATGAATGCAAAGATAGGTACAGTAAACACCGGCTTTGAAGAAGTCATGGGAAAACATGGGGAACTATTCTCAAACTTCTGTGCTTCAAATCAACTGGCTATAGGAGGAAGCATGTGTCCACATAAGAGAATACACAAGGTAACATGGATATCACCAGATCATAGAACAAAATATCAGATTGATCATATATGCATAAACAAGAAGTTTAGTTCATCATTGCAGGATGTAAAGGTATATAGAGGAGCAGATGTGGCATCAGATCATCACCTTCTGATAGCCAAAGTAAAAATGAAACTCAAGAGATATGCAACAATGCAAAATTATAGATAAAAATTTAATGTAGGACATCAAAGAAATCAAGAAACAAGAGACAAATTTGCAGTCACAGTATCCAACAAATTTTAAGTGCTCCAACAGCTGGAAGAAGTAGAGAATACAGAAGACTATTGGCAGCAGATCAAAACTGTATGGAATGAGACATGTGAAGAAATACTGGGGAAAAGGGAATGATAATAAAAAGCATAGATAACAACAGAAACCATCAATAAGATAAAAGACAGAAAAAACAAGAAAACAGATTTAAACACAAGCAAAACCAAGAAGTTTACACAGAAGCAAACAAAGAAGGATCAAAAGAGACAAGAAGAAGTATATTGAGGAGTTGGCAAGAGAGGCAGAAGATGCTGCAGCCAAAGGAAATATGAGAGAACTGTATAGCAGCACAAAGAAGCTAACAGGAAAATACAAGCAAACAAGGTGCCTCATAAAAGACAAGAACGGAAAACTGCTCAGCAATATACAAGAGCAAATGAAGAGGTGGACGGAATATTTTGAGGACCTTCTCAATAGACCAGCTCCACAAAACCCTCCGGACATTCAGCCAGCAGAAGAAGAGCTACAAATTAACAGTGAAAGACTAACGAAGGAAGGAAGAAATAAAGAAAGCCATAAATCTTCAAAGAGATGGAAAAGCATTTGGACCTGATGGCATTCCAGCAGAGGCCATCAAAGCAGATATAGACACGGCTACAGATATGTTATATAAATTACTTGGTAAAGTCTGGGAAAAGGAAGAGATACCAGCAGAATGGAAGGAAGGATATCTGGTTAAGTTGTCTAAGAAGAGAAATTTACAAGAGTGCACAAATTATGGAGGAACAATGTTACTATCAGTGCCAGGAAAAGTATTAAACAGGATTATCCTTGAGAAATTAAAAGAGTCCATAGACAGAAACTGAGAGATGAACAAGCAGGTTTTTTGACAAAACAGATCATGTAGAGACCTTATAGCCACTTTGAGAATAATAGTTGAACAAAGTCTGGAACGGAATTCACCACTATTCATCGGATTTGTGGACTATGAAAAGGCATTTGACAGTGTAGACAGAGAGTCACTTTGGAGATTGATGAGGCATTATTGAGTTCCCCTGAAGATCATTAATTAATAAAGAAAACATATGAAGACATGACATGCAGAGTTCTTCATGAAGGACAGCTTACAGAACCATTTGGGATAAGAACAGGAGTGCGACAGGGATGCCTCTTGTCTCCATTTCTTTTCTTACTAGCAATAGACTGGGTTATGAGATCATCAACAACACAACAGAAATGGAATCTAGTGGACTCTGACTAAGCAGTTGGATGATCTGGTTTTTGCTGATGACTTGTCTCTTCTGTCCCATAACCGTAATCAGATGCAGGACAAATTGAAAACACTCGATGAGAGGTCACAGCAATTGGGTCTGAAAATACACAGGGAAAAGACAAAAATAATGAGAATAAATGCAAGTAATGATAACAGAGTTAAACTTGAAGAAACACCCATTTAAGGTGTAGAATTGTACACATATCTTGGCAACAATATAGACAAAGTTAGAGGGACAGACAGTGATATCAAACTAAGAATACAAAAAGGAAGAGGAGCTTTCATTGCATTGGGAAATATATGGAGATCAAGAGAAATCAGATCCAACATGAAAATAAGAATCTTTAACTCAAATGTGAAGTCAGTCCTATTGTATGGCTCTGAGACATGGAGAACAACAAAGACAACAACCAAAAAGCTACAGACTTTCATAAATGGGTGCTTGCGTAGAATAGAGGGATTAAAATGGTATGAGAAGGTTACCAACGTGGAACTGAGGACAAGAACTAGACAAGTGCCAGTGGAACAAGAGATGAGAAGAAGACGATGGCGATGGATAGGACACACACTGAGGAAACCTATTGATAGCATTACAAGGCAGTCCTTGTTCTGGAACACCCAGGGCAAGAGAGGCAGAGGTAGACCAAGAAGCACATGGAGAAGAGATCTGGAAACAGGTGAAAATGATGAGGAAAATGTGGAAGGAACTTGAGATGATGGCACGTGACAGGAGGACTTGGCATGTGTTTGTTGAAGGCCTATGCTCCTTTGGGAGTGGAGGGTTCTAAATGAATGAATGAATGATATATGAGAGAAATGTTGGGGCCAGGGAAGATTTATATATATTCAGCGTTTTTGTGTATATAATATTGTTATTGGTAATAGTCATATCTCTGATATTGTGTGTACATACATATAATAAATTATATTATTATTTTGTTTAAACAGAGTATTTTCACATTTTTATTTACAATGTACAGCATCAACAGTGTTGCTTTAAAAAAAAAAATATCAGTATTAGTTTATGTCTACGCACTCTGTATAGTACAAGTAATAGAAATTTAACCAAGATTAATTACTTATCAGTTCATCTTTTAAAAATTCCTATTTGAAGCATGCTGCTTAATATTTTCAGCGATATCCATTTTTTATAACATATCTATTTTATATTAATGTATAAATTGAGTACAGTTTCTGTTTTCGGTTAATGTCATTGCGTAACAATGATAACAAATTAAAACTTGAAAAGAATTACTTTTTGCTCTTTTTCAGACTCTCATATCTTCTGTTGCAATTATAGTACAATGTTAGTTTTTAAACAGAAACTTAAGAGTAACATACTATCACCAAAAGCCACTTTAAAACTGGAGTTTCCAACAATAACTTTGCAGTGAAGATTTAATTACCCCTATTGAATGTTTAGTGTGCTAGGACTGGAATTCCCAAAGCCGGTAAGAATTTGACCCCGTGACCGTACGGTAGCAAAAATGAACACATGTAACTAACAGCGCGTTGACAAACAGCCATGACTATACAAGAAGAGGAGTTGGCATACATTTGTTGAAGACCTAGGCTGTTTAGGGAGCTAAAAGTGATAATGATGATGTGTCATTGATAAATTCCTTCATTTATTCCCAGTTAATGATATCCACCAAAAAGATAAATATAAGTGGATGGAAGCAGACATCATCATCATCAGTTGATAAGATCTCTATGGTGTTGTTTGCTCCACTGTAGTGTATGGAATGTCAACTTGACCTACGCAGTGGTGTGTAGACATAGATGGAGTGTATAATGTGCGAATGATAGGAAGGGTTCGTGGTGTTGACAAATGTTCTTTTCTCACACTCATGTATGGCTGGAAGTCATCGACACCAACGACTGTGTACCTTTACTAAAGTTTAATTGGACGTACACACTCGACAGCACAGATAGTGACAAATTACAGGTTGGCATAATACATCATGGTACAGTGGATAAATGGTCTTGCAATGTTACATGGGCACTCATGTAGAATAATATTATAATGGACTGTCAGTAGCCAAGCACTCAGTATTGCCCATATATATATATATCAACTGAGTTTACTGACAAAGCACGTCAGATTATAAACAATATCCAAGATGGCTTCTACCTAATCTCGTCTAGCGAAGATTCTTTAACATAAGGTTCAGCACAGTTTTTTTTTTCATATAATAATATGGAACCGCTAGCAATGGGTTCTCATGTGTAGCAGTGATCTCTGGACTAATCAAGCGATAATACGGGCATCCCTTTTCTCTTCTTGAAAGTCACTACATGTTTGGTTCCAAGATGGCTTCACTCGTGAGCTGTCACTCACGTTTGGATACAGATAATGAATCTGTCCTAAAGTTAGACATTCATTAGACATTTCATTGCTCTGTAGATTTGATCATGAACAATTGACTGCATTCTACAAGATATAGTGCTGCTAGGAATCGAAGTCGTTTTCATCGAGTCAAATATATTCTCTTAGACATTCAAATCGTACCTATCGAAAATGGTGGCTTCGTACGAGAGTTCATAAGAGTATTTATTATTACCTTGGTATCAGAAATATGATTCTGCCATTCCTTGGCAATACGAATAAACACTGGGGTAAAGCATACACGATAGGTCTAGACGACTATCACTTTCCCCACAAATACTGAGATCACTTTTTTCCCGGCGACAAGCCGACATAGAAAAAACACAGTCCCCATCAGGACGAAGCCAAATCACACCACACTCTAGCGACACATCCGCCGAATAGCCTTTGACCTCTCTAGAGACAACAGAACATATAGTTCGACTTAGATATGTAAAGATATACAGATATAAGACAGACTCGTCCTACTCAGACAAACAATACACATAAATTCAGGCCATAGATATTCTGAAGCAAGAACAATCTATTATTACCCAAACAAAGAATAAATCGCAGTAATAATGGATTCATCCGCGGAGTTTGATCGAAAGAGCCGACACAACTTTCAAGGGAAGTAACTCAATAATGACTTTTCCTTAAGCACTATTTTGTTTACAAAATATTTGCGAACATAACAAGTATACCAATGTATAATATTGTAAGATATCAAAGACTGCACGTAACAGTCTTACCACACCTCCCGGGAAAAAAAAAATGGAACTTTTTTTTTTTTTTTTGAAATACATCTAGGAGCAACGTACAATAGGCTCACAACGCATGAATAATGCGCAGATGAAAATATCAGGAATACCTATAACGCCTAATATGAGGCTAAGTCGACTTATGGAGCGACTGGTGAGAATGTGTCTCATAAACTGAGAGAAATTATTTCTCTACAAGTATATTTTTCCAGGAAGGTGTCATCAAAGTATAATACAATTCTGGCAATTACACAATGCCTAAAAAATACATATCATCATTTCGTATTAGATATCTTAAATTTATGATTTATGAAGAAAAAATCATCAAAGCACAGCGGTGAATAAACATCAATGAACCGCTATGTAGTGATACAATCATTATATTATTAAATTACAAATGTGTATCTATCATGATATAGAAAAGGAACTACTATAGAACTAGACATATCAAGAAGTCTAAGCCCTAATAGTTATGTGGAATCATGTGGGCATCTTGACAGAATGTCTGCCATCACATTATCTGATCCACGAATAGCTCGCACAGAGAAATGCAAAGGTTGAAGAGCAATTGCATATCGAGTAGACCTCGAGCTCTTCAAATTCTTACTCTGTATAGCAGTAAGAGCTTTTTGGTCGGTTTCTACTATGAAATGTGCGCCTAGAAGGAATCTCTGTAGTTTGAGGATCGACCAAACCATAGCTAATAGCTCACGGTCTAAAACCGAATAAATCCTTTCTGCCGCATTAAGTTTTCTGGAAATATACATTACAGGATGCAGAGTTCCAGAGTACTCTTGCATTAGTGCCGCTCCAATCCCAGTGGATGAAGCGTCACTACGAAGAACGAATGTCTTATCTTTAGTAGGTAGCACTAAAATAGGTGGTGTTGAAAACAATGTTTTAATCTTATCCAAAGAGCATTGGCATTCCTGAGACCAGTGGACCACATTAGGCGAACCTTTCTTTAGAAGTGTTGAAAGAGGTGCCATGATAGAGGATAGATTCTGAATGAATCTGCCATAAAATTGAATAAGACCTAACAGACTTCTCACCTGTTTTTTAGTCTTAGGGATTGAGATGTTAAGTATCTTACTAGTATTATGGTCCTCTGTCTTTAGGAAACCATGACCAACTCGGTGGCCTAGGAAAGAAATTTCGCTAAAACCAATATAGGCTTTAGAGGGTTTCGCTGTCAGGTTGTGCTCACGCAAAGTAGACAGCAATTCATCTAACCCTGAATAGTGATCTTCCCAAGTATCGCTGAAAAGACAGATGTCGTCTAGATATGCAATGACATCTGACCGATAAGATAGGATTCGGCGCATCATGCGTACGAATGTAGCTGGTGCGTTCATAAGCCCGAAAGGCATAAAATTCCATTGGAACAAACCTCTAGGTGTTGAAAAAGCCGTGAGAGGTTTGGCGCGTTCAGATAAAGGAACTTGCCAATATCCTTTAGACAAATCAAGTTTAGTGAAAAAATGAGATTTGGAGAGTCGAGTAAGTAGCTCTTCCAGTAAAGGCATAGGTTCGGCATCGAACTTCGTTACTTGATTCAATTTTCGATAGTCAACGCAAAGACGTATGTTATTGTCTTTTTTACGCACAATAACCATCGGCGAAGAATATGCAGAGGTGGATGGTTCGATTATTTTCAAGTCTATCATCTCATCCAACTCTTTCTCGACCTGTGCTTGAAAATGTATAGGTATAGGATAAGGTCTAACCCTAATAGGAGTATGGTCAGTTAGAACAATGTCATGTTCAATGACATGCGTTTGTCCAGGGATGTCAGTGAGTACATCCTGAAATGTTTGCAACATAGTTGAAACTTGTCGCTGTTCTCCTAGAGACAAATCAGGAGAGACAGTAACGTTCTTCCATGATTCACTAGAATGAAGTGGGATCATTGGAAGAGGAAGATTTACATCTGAAAAACTTGTTTCCTCATCCTGTATCACGGACAGTGATGAGTAATGACCATGTTGTACTGGAGAATTGTCCGTTGCTTGGAAAATAGGTTGCAAATAATCCGGACGTTCATGGAATTCAGTAAGCATATTGATGTGGAAGGTTTTATGCTTCCCATCAATATCGACAATATAGTCGACATCGGAAATTTTCGATATTATATCGTACGGACCTTTCCAAGAAATAAGTAATCTGTTTTCCCTACAAGGTTGTAATACAAATGCTTTGTCACCAGGACAAAGTTGTCGTAAGCATCTCTTCTTATTGGCAAATTGCCTTGCCTTCTGTTTCGCAAATTCAGAAGAAGAAGTTGCTAATTTGCATGCTTCGATAATTTTTTGTCTCAACGCGATGACATATTCGTAGGATGACTTTGTGTCATCGTCAATATTGTCAGATGTTATGAGATCGTGAAGCAACGACATAGGGCCACGCGGACGCGCGCCAAAGACGAGTTCAAAGGGAGAAAATCCCGTATGTTCATTGGGTACCTCTCTATAAGCGAAGAGGGCCGCAGGTAAAACTCTGTCCCAGTCTTGAGGATGATCCTCAGTTATCTTCCCCAGTAAGTTTTTAAGTGTTCTATTAAGGCGTTCGACCATACCATTAGACATTGGATGGTAGATACTACTTAAAGATCTATCTATCTGCAGAGTAGACATTACTTGAGACATGGTATCTGATATTAGTTGGGTGCCATGGTCTGACAATATCTCTCCGGGGAACCCCAGACGAGAAAATATAAGCCAAAGAGCATCTGCAATATCAGCAGTAGTAATGCTCTTCAGAGGAATAGCCTCTGGCCAACGTGTGCACATATCAACACACGTCAAGATAAACTGATGTCCTCTGGCAGACTTGATCTTAAATGGACCAATAATGTCTATGGCCATTTTTTGAAACGGCCGAATAGGAATGTCCGCCGCCTGAATGGGTGCAGTATGCCGTGGACCTTTGGATTTAACTTCCTGACATACTTTACAAGATCGACAATAAATCCGTATGTCCTTGTTTACCAATGGCCAAAAGAAAGCCGCAAGGACTCTTGACTTAGTACGGGAAAAACCCATGTGTCAGCACACTGAGAGTCGTGAGCGTGCTGCAAAATTTTAACTCTCAAATTCTTGGGAACCAGGATTTGAGAATGACTTGACGTAATGGAGTCTTGAACCATACGTACAAGTACGCCATTCTTCTTTGTAATCCACGATTTACGACTTGTGTCTTTATTCGGATCACCTTTAGTTGCAAGAATGAAGAATTTCTTCAGAGTGGGATCATCTTCTTGCTGTTTTATAAACGAGTCACGAGAAATTACCAAGGGATTATCTTGGTTATGCACTTCATTATCTTCAGTAGATGAAGTTTGAGGCATCTTAAGAGCCTGAGCTCTAGTGACTACAGCGTTAGCAATCTGCATGTTTTGCCTTTCCCACGTGGAAATTTGTTGCGGAGTGCATTCTTTGACTCCGTGAATGCGACCGATGATGAGGTCAGCGATCGGATTCGGAAGAAGATATGCGTGTACATCTCCTGTAAAGAAAGGAGTAGCAATCCTAATGATAGCAGTAGAGTATTTCTCTAATGTGCCGCCAAATGTTACACATTTGACTACTTGTCCAGTGGCACGGGAAGGATCTACGAGTGACTGCCTAACACCAATTGTGGTGCATCCAGAATCAAATAGCACAGAGACTGGATTGTTATTCACTAAACCCTTATGTAAGACAAGAGAACCTCTTCCATCATGCGCGACTGATGCCGGAAGAGCAGGAAGAGGATGGCCACATCTTAAAGTAGACACTGTGGTTGGCTCAAATAACGTTTTGCATTGGGGGCACTGAGATGCTCTCCCAAAATCAAAAGCGGCACATGCCATATTACTAGCATCATTATTATCTTTACTCTGTTTATAGGCTTCATGGGACTCTTGTTGTGCAGAGTTTGCCTGAAAATGTGGTTTATGTCTTTTGTTTTGAGATCTACCTCGGTTATTATCACCTCTGTAGTTATTGTTACCTCTATTGTAACCCCTATTTGGGTTTGAGTCATAGTTCCCTTGGTTACCATTATCATATTCATTATAATGAGTATCTCTGTAATTATGATCTTGTTGACTCCAAGACGGATAACCCTGATAGTTTCTATAATTACTTCCTCTACGGAAATTCCTATAATTATGACCACCCCTGTGTCGAGAGCTATCAGCTCGTCTCCAGTTCTTTGAAGAAGAACCCTGAAATGATTGGTTACCTTGGTTTTGATAACTATTATGGTTACCTTTTTTATCAAATCTGTTTTGAGGTCCCTGAAATCTGTGTGAATAATTGGGATTGTATGGTGTTGCTGAAGCAACTGGCATACTCTCCTTAATCTTAGTGTTGCCAAAAGTCACGTCGGGGTGTGCAGTGACATATTGGGAACAATATTCTTCCATTTCTTTTAGAGATTTGGGTTTACGCTCATGTATAAATTCAAGGAAGGGTTTGTTCACACATGACATAATCTTATCTCTGAGCAACAAATCCATAAGTCCTTCATACGTTTTTTCTGTTTTGGAAAGCTCAATCCAACGATCAACTGTGAGACGTGCCTTTGCAGTGAATTCTGAGAATTCTACACCTGTCTCAGGCACCATCGTCTTAAATAAAAGTCGATAGCCTTCCTCACTTAGCTGATATTTTTTTATCAAAGCCGCCCTAATGACATCATACTTATCCTTATCTGCTTCTCCTACAAGGCATAATCTAGTCAAAGATTCACCTTTCAAGTTTTCTGCTAATTGATTAGCGTATTGTGATTTATCCACATTATGTGTACGACAAGAACGTTCAAATCTATCCAGCCAGAATGTAATATCGTCACTGGACTGATTGAACGGTGGAACCTTAACCTTGTAAGTAGAAGGTTTACCATTACCACTAGATGCCTGATTAACATTACTCATACTTGTCAATCTCAATTTCTCCAACTCAAATTCATGTTCTCTTATTGCTTTTTTTTCTTCAGCCTCTCTGTCTAATCTTTTTTGTTCAGCTTCCCTGTCTAATCTTTTTTGTTCAGCTTCCCTGTCTAATCTTTTTTGTTCAGCTTCCCTGTCTAATCTTTTTTGTTCAGCTTCACTGTCTAATCTTTTTTGTTCAGCTTCACTGTCTAATCTTTTTTGTTCAGCAGCAGCTTCTCTTTCTAATTTTTTTTGTTCAGCTTCAAATCTCCTTTCCTCCACCTGCATCTGCAATTTCTTTTGTTCAGCAGCAGCCTCAGCTTCTCTTTCTAATCTTTTCTCTTCAGCCATGGCTTTTCTCTCTTCTGCAGCAGCTTTTTTCTCTTCTGCAGCTAATGCTTTGTCATATTGAGCAACAGCCCATTGTTCTAATTGTTGACCAGTCTTATCAAGGGATTTCCCTTGTGTAATGAAGTATTCTAATGTAGACATGATGTCTAACAATAATACTAATCACCTGAACCAATAATAATACCACAAGTTCTTAATGACTTGATTAATCAGTATACTATCCCAATATCTGTGGGTCACAAGCCTTAATAAGGTCTTGTATAACAGTAATAATAATTAGGTACTGGTTTATACCATAATCCAAGTGCAATGCACAGGCAATTGTGTATTATGAAATATACCTATATAAAACATATGTCAACCAACAGAATACATAAAGTACAAATAGGACTGACAATACAAGAACGTTTGCAGAAATCAAAATAAATCAAATAGGGAAATCAATGAAAATAATCACTGAATCTGCAAAGAATAACAACACAAATGACGTCACAATATATGAATATAAATTGTGAATAGAACTGAAAGATAGAAAAGGTTAGACCAACAAATTACAAACAAATCAAAACAAAACTAAAGAACAAAGAAATATTACAAAAATAACAATAATTACAGACTTCACAGCTAACACAAAAGCAACAGTTGTCGCAGCAAATTTTCAATCAAGAAAATTGCACCTATAGAAAACGCCCACAACGGACCCTCTATGACGTGGGATATTCTGTTGTGAGGACGCCGCCCAACCTTAAACACAACCCGCTGACATAGAAACTAACATACTATACAAACAAATAACATGTAAACATAAATATATATAAATTATGTGTATGATAGTATGTGTTGCAAAATAGGCTCAGTTTTACAGTAATGGCAAAGTTATTTTTATGAAAATAAACAAACTGCCACTTTATTCAATTAAACATTCTGGCCTTAAATATTAAAGTTCATATATAGAAGACAAGAAGATCCATCGATGAAAATAGGACTTCTTAGTTCACTAATACTGTCTTCCTGTTAATATTGACAAGAATTGATCCAAATGTTCTGTGAAACTCTGTAATGTCTAATGTAAAAATGTCAACAACGCTGACCTACATACTGCATTCACTTGACAGGTCACGTGACGAAGTGTTGACAAAGAGCAAACCAATACTGCAAGTGTGTCGTATCAGCCACAGGAAACGGTCTGGTATCGGTAATTTGTTGACTTCTGAACTTGTGCGAGGTCAAACCCAGAAAGCTGGTCCACCAGTTGATAAATTCCTTCATTTATTCCCAGTTAATGATATCCACCAAAAAGATAAATATAAGTGGATGGAAGCAGACATCATCATCATCAGTTGATAAGATCTCTATGGTGTTGTTTGCTCCACTGTAGTGTATGGAATGTCAACTTGACCTACGCAGTGGTGTGTAGACATAGATGGAGTGTATAATGTGCGAATGATAGGAAGGGTTCGTGGTGTTGACAAATGTTCTTTTCTCACACTCATGTATGGCTGGAAGTCATCGACACCAACGACTGTGTACCTTTACTAAAGTTTAATTGGACGTACACACTCGACAGCACAGATAGTGACAAATCACAGGTTGGCATAATACATCATGGTACAGTGGATAAATGGTCTTGCAATGTTACATGGGCACTCATGTAGAATAATATTATAATGGACTGTCAGTAGCCAAGCACTCAGTATTGCCCATATATATATATATCAACTGAGTTTACTGACAAAGCACGTCAGATTATAAACAATATCCAAGATGGCTTCTACCTAATCTCGTCTAGCGAAGATTCTTTAACATAAGGTTCAGCACAGTTTTTTTTTCATATAATAATATGGAACCGCTAGCAATGGGTTCTCATGTGTAGCAGTGATCTCTGGACTAATCAAGCGATAATACGGGCATCCCTTTTCTCTTCTTGAAAGTCACTACATGTTTGGTTCCAAGATGGCTTCACTCGTGAGCTGTCACTCACGTTTGGATACAGATAATGAATCTGTCCTAAAGTTAGACATTCATTAGACATTTCATTGCTCTGTAGATTTGATCATGAACAATTGACTGCATTCTACAGGATATAGTGCTGCTAGGAATCGAAGTCGTTTTCATCGAGTCAAATATATTCTCTTAGACATTCAAATCGTACCTATCGAAAATTGTGGCTTCGTACGAGAGTTCATAAGAGTATTTATTATTACCTTGGTATCAGAAATATGATTCTGCCATTCCTTGGCAATACGAATAAACACTGGGGTAAAGCGTACACGATAGGTCTAGACGACTATCACTTTCCCCACAAATACTGAGATCACTTTTTTCCCGGCGACAAGCCGACATAGAAAAAACACAGTCCCCATCAGGACGAAGCCAAATCACACCACACTCTAGCGACACATCCGCCGAATAGCCTTTGACCTCTCTAGAGACAACAGAACATATAGTTCGACTTAGATATGTAAAGATATACAGATATAAGACAGACTCGTCCTACTCAGACAAACAATACACATAAATTCAGGCCATAGATATTCTGAAGCAAGAACAATCTATTATTACCCAAACAAAGAATAAATCGCAGTAATAATGGATTCATCCGCGGAGTTTGATCGAAAGAGCCGACACAACTTTCAAGGGAAATAACTCAATAATGACTTTTCCTTAAGCCCTATTTTGTTTACAAAATATTTGCGAACATAACAAGTATACCAATGTATAATATTGTAAGATATCAAAGACTGCACGTAACAGTCATAAATGCCAGGATTGATCAACATTTGTTTCACGCTGATTGTGACAACAGCTGTACTAAAACTGAGATACAGTATACTGACTTCTTGGACATGCCAGAAAGTCAACAACAGTTATGCTTATTTGGAGATGAGAATGGTATGTATAATAGCAATGATATTATTTTAAACTCATATTTTGGCTACATAAGTTTTCATGACTTCATTATCTGCACAGTATGACATTTAATACTAAGCAGCAAGTGGACTTTTCTTTGAGAATTAAATCTATTTACACATTTTAATTAAACTTGCTTAATGTATACATAATGGAGATAGAGGCTGTTACTGCAGTAACCTTTACTCTGGAAGAGAGGATGGACAGCACAATGAAGGTGTAGCCATTATTCTACAGAAAGGAATAGAAATGACATTACTGGAATGGAAACTCATCAACAACAGACTGATAAGAATAAGATTGAGAGGGAGATTCACCAACACTACAATAATACAATGCTACGCACCAATGAATGACAGCAATGAAGAGGTCAAGGATGAATTCTGTCAACAACTGCAAAAAGAAATGGAAGACACACCTAGATATGATCTTATCGTAGTAATGGGAGACCTGAATGCGAAAGTTGGAACACACAATACATATAAGGAAAGAGTAATGTGGAAATGCGGCAGCGGAACAGCAAACGAAAATGGGATAAATTAATAAGTTTCTGTAGCATTAACAACGTGGTCATTGGAGGAACACTTTTCCCACAAAAAGATATTCACAAATTTAAATGGGAATCACCAAATGGTCAGGATAGAAACCAGATACATCACATTATGATTAATGGTAGATGGAGACGACATAAAGATGGAAGAACTAAAGGCAGCACTGGAGAAAATCAAGATGGGCAAAGCAGCAGGACATGATGGTATAACACCAGAAATGGTTAAATACATGGGAGCATCAGGAAACCTATTACTCTTAAGGGTCCTACAGGCAGCATGGTGCAACAAGACCATACCAAAGGACTGGGAAATTGCCATTATAACACCAATTTTCAAAAAGGGTGACAATTGAAAATGTGGAAACCATAGAGGCATACCCTTTCTCGGTGTCCCTGGTAAAATCTACTCTAGAATCCTAGAGCAGAGACTCTGATGCCTAGCTGAGCCACACTTCCAGACCCCCAGGATGACCCAAAGTTCGCTGGGAGGACAACATTCGACAATCTTTGAAGGACCGAGGACTAGAATGGAACCAGGCCAGGAAGAAGACAGCCGATAGGATAGTCTGGCGCTCTCTCTTCCAAACCTGTACTCTTCACGGTAGAAGGGGAATGACTAAGTAAGTAAGTAGTATTACAAGTGTCATAAATACAAAAAGAAATTAAGTATAACACAAAAATCTCAATCGTCAACTCCAGTGTCAAGGCAGTTCAATTATATAGCTCTAGTTTATAGCATTCTGAAATGCCCAGAGTAAAAGAGGTTTTGGGAGACTCAAAAACACACAGTAGAAAACTTGAAACAAAAGTCAAATATATGAGTTCGTCAAGGAGACACCTTGAACTGATAGTATACAACAAGAGGAGTTTCATTATTTTTATTATTACAGTTATTTTTGTCACATATGTAATGCTCATTTCTTTCAACTAGATGTCCTGGATAAGCATATGACAACAGTACACAGAGATGGAGGCTGGGAGTTTGATAATAAATGCAGTGATCTTCAGAATATGTTAACACAGGACAGTGGAAATAACATGAATGAAGCAGTGAATAAGATTGGAGATGCCACTTTTACTGATGTAGCAATAGAAGATCGCATCAACCTGAGACTCACTGGTAATGAAGCATCAGTGAACCTCATCAACAGTCAGGAAAAGACTGCTACAATGTTTGACAACCTACACAGAGTACATACAGGAGAGAAGCCTTACAAGTGTGATGTTTTTGATGTTGCATTTATTCAGAGCCAGAGCAGAAGTCTAAAAAATCATAAAAGAATATGTACAGGAGAGAAGCCTTACAAGTGTGATGTTTGTGGTGCTGCATTTACTCAGAGAGGTAACCTAGAAACACATAAAAGAATACATACAGGAAATAAGCCTTACAAGTGTGCTGTTTGTGGTGCAGCATTTACTGTGAAAGGTAACCTACAAAGACATAAAATAATACATACTGGAGAGAAGCCTTACAAGTGTGGTGTTTGTGGTGCTGCATTTACTGAGAGAAGTCACTTACAATATCATAAAAGAATACATACAGGAGAGAAGCCTTACAAGTGTGATGTCTGTGTTGCAGCATTTACTGAGAGTGGTAGTCTACAAAGACATAAAAGTATACATACAGGAGAGAAGCCTTACAAGTGTGATGTTTGTGGTGCTGCATTTACTGCAAGAAGTAACCTAAAAACACATAAAAGTATACATACAGGAAATAAGCTGTACATGTGTGCTGTTTGTGGTGCAGCATTTACTGAGAGTGGTATTCTGCAAAGACATAAAACTGTACATACAGGAGAGAAGTCTTACAAGTGTGATGTCTGTGGTGCAGCATTTACTCAGAGTGGTAGTCTACAAAGACATAAAAGTATACATACAGGAGAGAAGCCTTACAAGTGTGATGTCTGTGGTGCTGCATTTACTGAGAGTGGTAGTCTACAAAGACATAAAAGTATACATACAGGACAGAAGCCTTACAAGTGTGATGTTTGTGGTGCTGCATTTACTGCAAGAAGTAACCTAAAAACACATAAAAGTATACATACAGGAAATAAGCTGTACATGTGTGCTGTTTGTGGTGCAGCATTTACTGAGAGTGGTATTCTGCAAAGACATAAAACTGTACATACAGGAGAGAAGCCTTACAAGTGTGATGTCTGTGGTGCAGCATTTACTGAGAGTGGTAGTCTACAAAGACATAAAACTATATATACAGGAGAGAAGCCTTACAAGTGTGATGTCTGTGGTGCAGCATTTACTCAGAGTGGTAGTCTACAAAGACATAAAAGTATACATACAGGAGAGAAGCCTTACAAGTGTGATGTTTGTGGTGCTGCATTTACTCAGAGAGGTCACCTAGAAACACATAAAAGAAGACATACAGGAAATAAGCCTTACAAGTGTGATGTTTGTAGTGCAGCATTTATTGAGAGTAGTAGTCTACAAAGACATAAAAGAATACATACTGGAGAGAAGGTATCATTTAAGTCGAGAGGTCAACTATGAGTACATAAAAGAGTACACTTACAAGTAAAGCCTTAAAAGTGGGATGTTTGTGGTGCAGCATTTACTCACGGCTGTCTGTGCATTCTAAAACGTCACTACTTTAGTTGCACACCCTTTCTCTTGATTTGAAGGCAATTAATCTTTTTAACCAGTACAAACACAGCATCATTTACTTTGGTGGGAAATATCAGCTGACTTTGGCTCGAACATCAAGAATTTTCAGCCAGTTTCAATGTATTCCTGATAAGTGTTGGACTAAAATAATTTCCTAGAAATTAACATCACACAAAATATTATTTTTATGTGGATTTTCATTTTTTTATTATATTATTTTGCTTAGTAACAGCCTGTTACAAAACGTCATCATCATTGGAGGAAAATATTACCAAGGGTGACACATTTACTAATTAAATATCTTATTCTTGAAATCTAAGGAGCCGAGATATTTTAATGTTATTCTTTGTTAAAATCTTGAGGAGAAATTAAAGATTCTTTTACCTAATTTCATCTTAGCAGCCAGCAGCCTTAATGTAGGTTAGTTAGTTTTATAGGTCAGGGATAACAAAAACAGAAACATAAAGGGGCAGAAAGAAAATGGACAAGAAGTATTACATGTGGGTGGATGAATGTGAAAATGAAAGAGTTTGTGGGAGAGGATGGACAAACACTAGAGGCATCATTGCCATAAGTATTAACGTTTTATGAAGTTTTTTTTTGTAGATTTCTCAGTGACTTCAAAAGGGAGTGCTTATTAACACGGCATAATAATTGTATACCTTAAGGTGAAGTATGGCTTAAAATTTGGGGTGGTCATGGAAAAGAAGTTTGAAAGTTACAATGCAGGTAGTGAATTTAGAGAAATCTAAATTCTAGACCCAGAACCATCCTATTAGCAATGGCTAGAGTCAGAGGCCCATGTAGTAATTCAGAAATATTTATGAATGGTATGAAAACTCAGATACAGTCATTAAAAGATTTAGGATGGGAAGTGAAAAAGTTATCTTTTTTGTATTATGGATTATGACAGTTTGATGAAAATTTAAGGTTTGTCCAGAGCTCAAGAACATACCCATATCTTTGGTGTCTCAAGCCAAATAAGATGATTAAGACTTCACTCCATAACAGAACTTTCAAACAAAGAAGTCTGACCATGTTAATTATAGATTACAAGAGATTCTTGGGAGCTGCGCTGGTGTAGTGGTTACCAAACTGCGCTGGCGACCGGGTGACCCAGGATCAAACCCAGGCGCGGACATTTGAAGATTTTTCGTCGACTGGGATTTGGACTGGATTAACTCAAGCCCTGGCGAAGACATTTGAAAGAGTGTCGTTGACCAGGGACTGGCGGCTCTTGAGCCGACCCAGCTCTAATGGGACCTCCGAAATCGGCGAGTATCTGCCTGAATGGCGAGGAACACCTGTCTCTGTACAAGAAAAAGGGATACTCATGTAACAATCAGTCTCAGGTTAGATATAATAACCTGAGATTTCACCTTGAACAATAGCGGGCGTACACACACACACACAAAAAGTAAAAGAGATTCATTAAATTTGGAAATGGAAATAAAAAAAATATTGGCGTGTTACCACAATTCTTTATATCAGCATTTCTCAAACTGTGTTCCATGGAGCATTTGTGTTCTGTGAACTATTGAAAAGCATTTCATGAAAAAATGTAGAACCAGTTGCTTACAACTTATTTTCTAACATTTAAATAAATAATGAGTGAAACAGAAAATAAATAATACACACATAAAAGTCTGTTTGAGTGTTTCATGCACTCGTGTGAAATAAAGAAGTCAAAAACCAGACAACAGAAAAATATCAGAAGTGAGAGGCTTACGGGGAATCAAACCCAGGACCTTCCAAACGGCACCACCGCCAAGCTACGAAGGCAAATCTGACTATCCTCCCTGCCAACTGGGTACCTCAGCAATTTCTCAATAGACCAGCTCCAACAAATCCCCCAGAATCCAGCCAGCAGAAGAGGAGCTACAAATCAGCTGTGAATGACCAAGTTTAGAGAAGAAATATAGAAAGCCTTAAAGTTTCTGAAAGATGGAATCACAGCTAGTCCAGATGGCACTCCAGCATCCTATGCCATCCCTTCACCAGCTCTCTTTTCTGATTCTGTAATACTATCAATTTGTACATTGAAAAAAAAAAACATAAAATCCAAAGATCAGCGACAAATATCAGTGAGTGGAAATAATACAAAAAACTTGAGGTAAGCTAATGACACAGTCTTAATGGAAAATAGTGAAAATGAGTTGCAGGAAATGATTGATACAGAAAGTGAAAATAAAGCCTTAGCCTTAAAAGCAAAAAATGCAGAAATCTCGCAGTAAACAACTTCCCCAGAACGATTTCTCAAAGTAAATGCAACAGTTTTAAAAATGGTCAATATATTAAAATACCTGTGAACATTAATAACATCAAATGGAAGATGTATTACAAAAGTGATTTGAAAAAAAAGACCAAGTAAAAACTGCATTCTATTTAAAACGAAAAGCATTTCACACAACAACTCTTCATCCTGTGCTAGTGAGAAATTGAGCTTTTCAAAGTTATATGAGACCAATCCTAACATACAGAAGTGAGTTATGGACAATTATTAAACAAGTAAGAATAGCACTATATGTGACAGAGATGTGGTTTTACAGAAGAATGTAACAAATAACACGGGCAGCTAAAATTAGCAGTGAGGATGTCTTGAAAGAAGCAATGTAAGAAAGAATTTTAGTCCTCAGGTTAGAAAGAAGCAATGCAAGAAAGAATTTTAGTCCTCAGGTTAGAAAGAAGCAATGTAAGAAAGAATTTTAGTCGCCAGGTTAGAAAGAAGCAATGTAATAAAGAATTTTAGTCCTCAGGCTAGAAAGAAACAATGTAATAAAGAATTTTAGTCCTCAGGTTAGAAAGAAGCAATGTAAGAAAGATTTTTAGTCCTCAGGTTAGAAAGAAGCAATGTAAGAAAGATTTTTAGTCCTCGGTTTAGAAAGAAGCAATGTAAGAAAGAATTGTAGTCCTCAGGTTAGAAAGAGGCAATGTAAGTGTGACAGCGCCATCTTGTCACTACCATTGTCTCCGTGGTTTAGTTCCTGTTTACCGCATTATCTTCAAAAAGAAGATTTATTACTAGGCCACAATAAAGCCTAAAAATTAGTTGGGGTGTATTTTAGTGTTTTCGCTCTAGAAAAAGCATCCAAGGCGAGTGTTATTTAAGTGGCCCAATCAATACGCGCCGCGGACTAAGTGGAGTGATTAGCCCTAGGGCCTATATAAAGAGATAGCAAACCAGCGAAGAGCCTATTTGAAGATCTCGTCAGACACCCAGAGTAAGACGGCAGAGTTGATCTACATACAGTATAGTTGCCTTGAACACGTGAGTATGATTTCAAAGCAAAATAGCATTCATGTTCTATAATTCTGAAATTATATTCAGCGTGAGTCTGTTCTAATGTTTAATGAAATAGATGGATGTGTTTCCAAAGGAGATTTCTTCCAGGACATGTGATTTAGTTCTGAAATGATAAATAAGTAAAAATAATGTGTGGGCAGATTTTACTATTATAAAGTCCAGATCACAGCTGTAAGAGTTTAGTAGCAATTATTTCATTCATCAGACCGGGCAAGAAAGGCAAATATAGTAGGAAACTATTTCATACATGAAACTGGACAGAGATGTTATCAGGAACTGGAATTTAGATAATATTAACTAGTTGGGAAGATGGCAGTCGGGGGGCCACGTGTTGATGACTGTGAATAAAGAAGGCGCCAGCAAGTCTGCATAACACACTTAGTTATCACACGTACTAAGCCTATAATGTTACGCTATGTTCTATTGTGTGAATTGACATGTGAGTGAAAGTAGGTTAAGGTAATTTTCCCCCAGTAATATAAGAGATAGTTTTCGTGTTAAATCTCCTTTAGGTGATGAATTTAATTCTAGTTTTGTTAAGTCAAGAGTAATTTTATTTTATTCTTTAATATTTTGATTCTTTGATGTAAGGATAATTAAATGTATTTCACAATAATTGACCATAATGCTACAGTAGTGGATTACTTTGAGTGAGGTGAGAATAGGTAATTAGATTTCTGTTGAGCGCAATACCACTCCTTTGTGCGTAAGGCATGTTGAGACAGGTGTTTCTCTGTTTGCTCCTTGCAGAGCATGGAAACACCAATGCTACTGGTGTCCATTGCAAGCCTACAAGAAACATTTTTATGCTATTGCAGTGGTTGTTTCTGTAACAGTGAGTTTTATATGATGAGTTCCCAATCTCATCAATCAACATATACAACATGCTTCAGAGTGCAGGGATGAATATTGAGATGGATCAGTTGCGAGGTGGTGGTTTTATGCCCATTAAGGAGAGTATTTGTTGCACATATAGATGAATATTATTTTATGTCCATTTTATTATTATTTAATGATGGTTATGTGTAGAATGGTTTGTGAGAACACGTGGGGCTCACTTGGAGATGTATATCTCTCTTCTTCGCTCTTGATGGAGCATGGGGCCACCAGTGTGGGTCTTCTCCGCATGAAGCATTCAGATGCTCTTGCAGTAGTGGTTTTGGTAGCAACCAATGTTACACGGTGAGATTGCCAGCCTCATGCACAACACCATACTAGTATCGCTAGATGACATGCATATGTGTGTGCATGATAGTTGAATATTCAGTTTCACGCAGTGTGGAAGAAGGACAGTTTGACAGGTGAGAGCATGGTGTTTCTGATTATTTAACTATTACGATTTTAACTAGTCAGTGCTTTGTTTGCATTTTCAGATTAGCAATCGAGCACTGGCTGGGTGTTTGTTTTGTTCACTTTCTTTTACTTGTTTAATGTTTGCTTCATACGCTTGGTCACTGACTGGGTTGTATGAATAAATACAGCCCCTGCCTTAAGAATCAGAGTTTTATTGTTGAATAGGGTCGGTTGTGAGTGTGCACGAGAGTGATCAAATATCACAACATCATCATCATTATCTCGCCCACCCTATCACATAAGAAAGAATTTTAATCCTCATGTTAGAAAGAAGCAATGTAAGAAAGATTTTTAGTCCTCAAGTTAGAAAGAAGCAATGTAAGAAAGAATTTTAGTCCTCAGGTTAGAAAGAAGCAATGTAAGAAAGAATTTTAGTCCTCAGGTTAGAAAGAAGCAATTCACTTTTTGTTTGGCCATCTTTTGAGAAGAAGAAAGATGGAGTACATCGTGACCACAGGAAAGAATGAAGGAAAAAAAGATTGGGGATGATAAAAAGCTGCCATCAATGGTACCTATACCTTGTAGCGGTATGGCAGCTTGCGTACGCTGACAATCCCCAGAGCTATGCCAGTGGGAGTTTTACTCCTGGTAGGTTCAACCAAGCTGGACTGGTCTGTGTGGGTAGGGGTCAGACAAAAGCTGGTACCCTGGTCATCCAGGTTGGGGGTTTTAGCATAGGGCTGACACCCCTGTCTATGTTAAAAAAAAACAATGAAGTTACGGAAACAACAACAAATAAACAAACTTTGCTGTGGGATGGACATTCGGAGTCTGTGGCTCGTATGACTGTCAGTGGTGAAAGCCGAAAGGAAGCCACTGACATGAAAACGGATGTCCTGACCGCAAAACAGGATACAAGAATAGGATTTTGGAATGTCAGGACAATGAACGAGACAGGTAAACTAAGACAGGTCACGGCAGAAATGAGAAACTATAGGTTACACATTCTAGGGATAAGCGAGAGCAGATGGACAGGGGCAGGAAAAGTTAAAACAGCAACAGGAGAAACAGTACTTTACTCTGGAAGAGAGGATGGACAGCACAATGAAGGCGTAGCCATTATTCTACAGAAAGGAATAGAAAGGACATTACTGGAATGAAAACCCATCAACAACAGACTGATAAGATTAAGATTGAGAGGGAGATTCACCAACACTACAATAATGCAATGCTACGCACCAACGAATGATAGCGATGAGGAGGTCAAGGATGAATTCTATCAACAACTGCAGAAAGAAATGGAAGACACACCTAGATATGATCTTGTTATAGTAATGGGAGCCCTCAATGCGAAAGTTGGTACACACAATACATATAATGAAAGAACAATGGGGAAATGCGGCAGCGGAACACCAAAAAAAAATGGGGATAAACTAATAAGTTTCTGTAGCATTAACAACCTGGTCATTGGAGGAACACTTTTCCCACATAAAGAAATTCACAAATTAACATGGGAATCACCAAATGGTCGGGACAGAAACCAGATAGACCACATCATGGTTAACGGTAGATGGAGACATGCATTACAAGATGTGAAGGTAAGAAGAGGTGCAGATGTGGGAAGTGATCACCATTTAGTAGTAGCAAAACTGAAAGTGAAACTAAGAAGGGCTGGACCAACTGTAACTACACAGAAAAGGTTTGACATCAGCAAATTGAAGGACTCCCTTACCAGAAAAGCTTTTGCGGCCGATATAAAGAAACGATATCATTTTGCCAAAAGTCAGGAAAAGACATTGACTGATGATATAGACCAGAATTTCAACACCATTTCAACAATGTACAAGGAAAGCAGCAAATCATGCTTGGGATTCCAGGAAAGGAAGAAGCAAGACTGGATAACACCAGAAACATTAAACACCATAATGATGAGAAAGGAAATGAAAAGAAAGAAAATAGAAGCGAAGTCCCCCTGGTTAAAGCAACTATATAGCGAACAGTACAGTCAGCTGGACAAGGAAGTTAAACGCCAAACCCGAGCCAACAAAAGGAATTTCCTAGACGATCTTGCAAGACAGGCAGAGGAGGCAGCACTGAGAAATGAACAAAGCACAGTATACAAAATAATTAAATTCATCAGCGGAAAACGAGGTGCAAACAATATTACATTAGTAAGAGATAAGCAAGGTAATCTCATCATGACAGCAGAGGGACAGGAAACAAGATGGGCAGAGCACTTCAGAGAAAATCTGAACAAGGAACCACCAGAGACACAATTGAATGTTCCTGAGGCTGAAAACGATCTAGATGTAAATACAGACATTCCACGAAAAGAAGAAATCATCACAGCAATCAAAGGGTTAAAGAACGGAAAAGCTACGGGCCATGATAACTTAAATGCAGAGCTATTTAAGACAGACCCTGAGCTAGCAGGAGAACTATTAGAACCACTATTTGCACAAGTCTGGAAAACGGGGACAACACCGTCAGAGTGGAACAAAGGAATAATTGTCTAATTGCCCAATAAGGGAGATCTTGCAGACTGCAATAATTGGAGAGGAATCACTCTTCTCTCAGTTCCCAGAAAAATACTAGGCAAGATAATTATACAGAGAATTTCAAAGGCAGTAGACCACAAACTGAGGAAAGAACAAGCAGGATTTAGAAAGAATAGAAGATGTGTAGATCATATATTCACTCTCAGGAACATTATAGAGCAGTGCTCAGAATGGCAAAGACAGCTTTACATTAATTTCGTTGATTTTGAAAAGGCTTTTGACAGCATACATAGGGACAGTTTATGGAAAATACTGAGGGCTTATGGAATTCCAAGCTGCATAGTGTCAATCATAAAAAGCCTCTATACCAACTTTACGTGTAGTGTTGGGCAGACCAACCTAACCTTTGAGGTGAAGACAGGAGTATGACAGGGATGCCCTTATCAACCACTCTATTTTTAACAGTCATAGACTGGGTGATGCGCCAGACAACAGAGGGCAGTCCAAGAGGAATAAGATGGACTACATTTTCTACATTGGAAGATCTGGAATATGCAGATGACATTGCACTACTAGCACATTCACATCAACACATCCAGGGAAAAACGGATAGACTTAATAAGTTTAGCCAGCAGGTGGGCTTGAACATCAATTTAAAGAAGTCTGAGGTCATGACGCTCAATGTGAGCAACCCTGAGCCCATATCAGTAAGGAATCAGCAATGGTACAGACAGATACCTTCACATACCTAGGAAGCATAGTAACACCAGACGGCGGGGCAGGCAAAGACATCAACATCAGAATGAATAAGGCAAGAACAGCCTTCTTTAGCCTAAACAACATCTGGAAGTCCTCGCAATACAGCACAAGCACAAAATTAAGATTATATCAGAGCTGTGTGCTTTCTGTGCTTCTCTATGGTGCGGAATGCTGGAGAGTTACAGAGAAGGAAATGTCAAAATTGTCCTCTTTTCACACAACATGCCTAAGAAAAATTCACCGAATCTTTTGGCCGAATACCATCACTAACCAAGATCTGCTTACTCGTAGCAAGCAAGAGGACATGCACACCATCATAGCTGGCAGACGCTGGAGCTGGGTTGGCCATGTCCTCAGAAGAGAACCCGATGCCATCACAAGAACAGCTATGCTTTGGACCCCTGAAGGAAAACGAAAGAGAGGCCGACCAAAAACAACCTGGCGGAGGACTGTGGAGGCTGAGATGCAAAGAATGAACCAGAGTTGGGGCACTGTACGAAGGATGGCCACCGACCAAGCAAAGTGGAATCAATTTGTTGTTGCCCTACAAGATGCCACTAGGCGTGATGGCCACTGACTGCTTTGACGGTCGGCGGCTAAGGATCAAAGAAAGAAGAAGAAGAAGATGATAAAAAAAGAGAAGTTACTGGATATATATAAAAATATATAAATATGTATGGGACATTGAGAGGCCCATGAGCGGTAGCATGTTTTCTGCAAGAACGGTGGCTCAAACCCATTCATCTACCTTCATATTCATATTCCTCAAGTAGGGGCCTTTGCTAACCAGTTTGGCGCCCCCTGGAAGTTTCAAATTAGCGCCCCCCCAAAGCTGCTCGCAGACCAATGCCTGCTCGCAAATATCAGCAATTTCTGAAAAAAATTGTATGTATAAGATGAAGTATGGCTTAAAATTGGGGGTCGTCATGGAAAAGAAGTTTGAAAGTTACAATGTTAGAGAAACCTAAATTCTAGACCCAACACAATCCTATTAGCAATGCCTAGAGTCAGAAGCACATGTAGTAATTTAGAAAAATTAATGACTGACATGAAAGCTCAAATACAGTCATTAAAAGATTTAGGATGGGAAGTGAAAAAGTTTATTGTTTTTTGTATTATGGATTATGACTATTTTTTTTGATGAAAAATTTAAGGTTTGTCCAGAGCTCAAGAACATACCCATATCTTTGGTGTCTCAAGCCAAATAAGATGATTTAAGACTTCACTCCATAACAGCACTTTCAAACAAAGAAGTCTGATCATACGACTTGCCCACTACATAATGGCATCAAGGTCTCAAAGAGCTGAAACTCAGTGATAGTTGACGGAAGTCATGTCAAGTTATTCTGGATACTACCTCATTGCAACACCCCTTGTAATGAAGCAGATGTCTAAATGTGAGAGTACAGATTATCTACCTATATATCCAGGTTTGATAAAAAATCAACCCCCCATAGTCACTGTGGCAGTTGTCAACCCAGGTTCATTTTGCTTGTGAGAATGAGATGCCTTGTGTACCATACATGATTTTGTCAACAAAGGTTTTTTTCAGTCAAGTTATGATGTATGAAAAAAACGTCGACCTCTGACTTATCTTCTAGATGTCACCATAAAATCTTATCTTTTTTGTAAATGGTGGTAGAAAAAACCACGCCTTCTTCTAATATTCACAGTCTATCTTGTTAGTCTGCTTCTGTTGTTTTTTTTCAGTCTAAGCCTGCTGGCGCTTTACACACCGACGAACAGACAATACTCACCGACTGCAAATAAACTTATTAATTATCTGATGATCAAGACTTTATTGATGTTAAACGAACATATTTACATCTGGCAACATTGTGCCCAAATATACTGGTAGAAAATGTTTCACATGATCTCTCCGATGGCACTTTCATTCGGCATACAAAAATTACTTGGTCAGGAAGCTAGCTGTTTAACTTTTGACTTTTTCTTTCTTTGGCTTAGACTCTGGCTGTAGTTTCTGAGATTTTTTCACGAACTTTTTTCACTATAAAATTCATCTGGCCCAGAAAGTAATTGCTGGACCAATACCAGTGATGGAAACTTTATCCTTTAGCCATTAAAAGTTTTTCTGCATTAACTCTACATTTGATTTCCGAAGCTGGACTAACACTGCAAGCACACATGTTTTCTCAAACTATCTTTTTACGTTTTTATAACTAGCAAAGATTTACATACCAATTGTTCCTTGATGAAATGCTGGAACAACATAACTTGATGCAGCTCGAAAAAAAAACAACTTTTCTGTTGTCATGAAGAAACTTGTCATGTCTTCGTGCAAACTGAAGTTGATACACCTATTCACAGTTGTACTTGAGCTGGTACTAACTTACCACTTTGAGAATAATAGTTGAACAAAGTCTGGAATGGAACTCACCACTATACATCGGATTTGTGGACTACGGAAAGGCATTTGACAGTTTAAACAGAGAATTACTTTGGAAATTGATGAGGCATTATGGAGTTCCCCTGAAGGTCATTAACTTAATAAAGAAAACATTTGAAGACATGACATGCAGATTTCTTCATGAAGGACAGCTTACAGAACCATTTGGGAGAAAGAACAGGAGTGTAACAGGGATGCCTCTTGTCTCCATTTCTTTTCTTACTAGCAATAGACTGGGTTATGAGATCATCGACAACACACAACAGAAATGGAATCCAGTGGACTCTGACTAAGCAGTTGGGTGATCTGGATTTTGCTGATGACTTGGCTCTTCTGTCCCATAACCGTAATCAGATGCAGGACAAATTGAAAACACTCGATGAGAGGTCACAGCAATTGGGTCTGAAAATATACAGGGAAAAGACATAAATAATGAGAATAAATGCAGGTAATGATAACAGAGTTGAACTTGAAGAAACACCAATACAAGATGTAGAATCGTACACATATCAGGCATGGGTTAAAATCCTGGGTAGATGAAGCTCGTAAGCCTTGGAAGGCAGTTCGTCTAGGAGAAGGAAAACTCTGATCTCAAACCACCTGCTGCCTTGCAGGTAGGCTGGGGACAGTCAAGGGCTAAGGAACGCAACCCTACAGAAACGCTTGTTGAAATCGGATGCACTGGGCTACATGCTCAACGAAACAGTGCAACGTACTTCGCCTAATGAAGATGTCACGAATACAATTTTATGGTCATAACAGATTGAGATACCATCTGTTCAACAAATTAAAGATAGGAACTACGGATGAGTGTGACTGTGGCACTGGTAAAATGACTGCCGAACACCTGCTTCAGAGGTGCCCAACATATGAGGAGCGGAGAGGACGCATATGGCCATCACCAGTACCATTCCTGGAGAATATCTACGGAGATATCAACAGCCTCAGGCTGACCACCGCTTTCTTTGAACTTATTCAAGTTGACATCTGAGGGTGAACGAAGAAGAAGAAGAAGAAGAAGTACACATATCTTGGCAGCAATATAGACAAAGTTGGAGGGACAGACAGTGATATCAAAATAAGAATACAAAAGGCAAGGGGAGCTTTCATTGCATTGGGAAATATATGGAGATCGAGAGAAATCGGATCCAACATGAAAATAAGAATCTTCAACTCAAATGTGAAGTCAGTCCTATTGTATGGCTCTGAGACATGGAGAACAACAAAGACAACAACAAGAAAGCTACAGACTTTCATAAATGGGTGCTTGCGTAGAATAGAGGGATTAAAATGGTATGACAAGATTACCAATGAGGAACTGAAGACAAGAACTAGACAAGTGCCAGTGGAACAAGAGATGAGAACAAGACAATGGATTGGACACACACTGAGGAAACCTGTTGATAGCATTACAAGGCAGTCCTTGTTCTGGAACCCCCAGGGCAAGAGGCAGAGTTAAACCAAGAAGCACATGGAGGAGAGCTGGAAACAGAGGTGAAGATGATGAGAACGTGGAAAGAACTTGAGATGATGGCACGTGACAGGAGGACTTGGCATGTGTTTGTTGAAGGCCTATGCTCCTTTGGAAGTGGAGGGTTATGAATGGCTGCTTCAGTTAGCTCATGCTAACCTTCCTCATGCAGAATACACGAGCAAAGAGAGCATTTATTCGTGTGCTCTCGGGTTTTATAAATTCATGTCACGTGATCAAGTCCCGCTATTCACTAGTTACTAACATCGTTATCCCAATCTCAGTTATCTCCATTCATGACATTCCTACCACAGCAATTTATTTTTTAGGCAGCTTGAAAATCATACCATGTTCAGCGATAAAGTAGTGTTTCATCACAACTGTTCACGTAACACACATAATTCACGATACTGGGCCAATGATAACATACACAGGGTAAC